>CAUYRH010059845.1:0-36335 GCA_963574655.1 Perodicticus potto | reverse complement strand
ACAGCTCACAGCAACCTCCAATTCCTGGGCTCAAGCGAATCTCCTGCCTCCGCCTCCCAAGTAGCTGGGACCACAGGTGCCCGCCACAATGCCCAGCCATTTTTTGGTTGCAGCCGTCATTGTTGTTTGGTGGGCCCGGGCTGGATTCGAACCCGCCAGCTCAGGTGTACGTGGCTGGCGCCTTAGCCTGCTGAGCCACAGGCGCCGAGCCTACTCAAAGCATTTTGAGCTATTTGTGCTCACTGCCACTGGGGGCATTGCTGACTTACAAGTGGAAGAGAACAGGTGAACAGATTGCGCACCAGAAAAATTCCATAATCTGAAGATTATTTTGAACCCATCCACAACACCGCATAGGAAAGAAATGCGTAAATCCTAAGACACCGAGAAATGTATTTAACCATAATTTGGCAAGGGGCCAGGCTAGAAGTAGAATTTTTATTTCTACTTTATTTCCTGCCCCTGTTACATCTGACCACTCAAACTTCGAAATGCAAAAACAAATCATTCCTTGTAAAATTCACCCCATCTTGGTTTATGTTGTTACTATTTCTGGGTTTCGGAGCCTATATAGACTTACTTCAATGTTGGGCAAATCAGGCCATGTTCAATTTCACTGGACTTGCTATTCTGTCTGCTCTTTCTACAGAGCTATTTAGACTCAGAAGTTACAAGTGAAGCCACCATCTCAACCCAGTGCCCTCAGAAGTCTCTGGTGCCACTACACAGCTGCTTAGAGCTTAATGAGCCACTGTGTAGTGAGCTGCTAAATGAGGTTGCAAAGAGCAAACCATCTCTAATGGCATCAGCCTTCCACACGAGGAAATTTGTTCTTTTCGTCACTTACCAGACTCCACCTGAAGGACAAAAACACCCAGACCTTCTCATTTGAGTAAACCAGCAACTCTTCAGGGAACAGATCTATGGCTCTGCCTGCTGATCTGATTTTCTGCTCTAGCATTTATCATTAATATTAATGCTAAATTGGGGTGAGACATTGGGGTCCTCAGGCGGAAAGTCAGCAAAAGAGGCTGACTGTGAATTAGTCAGGATGGATAAGCCAGACTTAGTGCTAATAGTGATGAAAACCGTACATTGTTCACGTGCTTTTTGAGGAGCCCAGACAAATTCTAACCACAGTTAGCCTAAATATAGTAAAATCACTCATCCTAGAATAATATTACATACACAAAAATGAAAAGTTGAGAACATTATTTTTGTCTAAGGATGTGCTACACACTCAACTCAAGGGGCACCTCTTCCCTAGAACTGCTAAGGACATTTGTCTGAGACTCTTGATAGAAACTTCCCCAGACATGATGTAAGTTTGTTTGTTTGTTTTTTTCTATCACCGCAACATCAACACATATAGAATAAAACTTACCATCTGTGGCATCCCAGTCAACATACTCCTGAGCTCACTGAATGATAATTATTCCAACATCTTCAGCTTCAAACGGTGAATCTCCCTACCCCCTCCCGGGGCCCCTAGATTCAAAGTCCTCAGGTCTTCCTCAGTGAGGTCCGTCTGTCTGTCTCATCGTTCTTCTGTCTGCCTCTCCCCTGCCCAGACTCTCGTTGTTACACTTCTGGTCCTGTACTGACTTGACCCTGACCAGTATGCTAGCCTTGCATCCTTCATCCTGAGAGCTCAGATTAATTTTCCTAATGTACCACACTACCCCATTCAAACCTCACTGTGGCTCCTGAATGATCAGTGTAGGGTTCTGACTTAGCCTGGTATTTGAAACCTCCCATGATTATCCCAAAGTAGGGCTTCAAGTCCTTCTCCACTAAGTGTTTGCTGACACTGCTCCAACCAGACCAGCCTCTTTGCATCCCCAGAATAGGCTACATGCATTTCTATCTCTCCACTATGATTCAGGGTGTTCGGCTTGTCTCTTTTATATAAATCCTACTTCTTTTTAAAAATTCAGCTTATATGAACCACCATCACCCTTCCAGTAAGCCTCCCCAGTATATCCTTCTGTCTTCTTTTCTTTTAAACACTATTTCTTTATTTAGTCACTATTTCCCAAAAGAATTTACAGCTAACTCCTGCAGAGATTGCTGAATATGTATGTCACTCTTTTACCACATTTCATAATAATAGTAGCTAACACATGTTGTGCTTACTATATGCCAGGCTCTGTATACTGCTTTCATATTAACCTATTTAAAACTCACAGCAATCGTAAGAGTAGGTGCCATTATATAGCAGAACCAGAGTTTTGGTCCCGTCAGTCAGCTCCAGAAACTATGCTCTTTTCGTATGTCACATTTTTTATAGATAATCTTTTATTCATAAACTTTCTGTGTCTACTCTTGTCTTTCCAACTAGATTCTGGAAGGATTGTTGCTATGTCTCATGTCTCATTTTATCCTTTCCTATAGCTAGTATGAAGTTCCGCACATAGTTCGTTCTTTACAATTTGCTGACCAATTTGCTGAAAGAAAAGGTGGACCATAAACAAGCAAGAAGGTATGAAGGTTTCTTACACACCAGTCTCCCTGGAAATCTATGACCATACCTCATGGAGACTGTTGTCATTTTCCTGGAATCAGTAGTCTGGGAAACCTGACTTTACAGAATGGAGCAGGAGCCGTAAAGTGAATGCATAGCCCTCCCATGCACGTACACCAATCTCTAGTATGATTTGAAAATGGTTTTCACAAAGAAAAACGATTCCAGGAAAATAATTCTCAAATGCATTAAATACATTGTTGAAGAAAGTTGGGAGGGTAGTCAGATTCTTGAAATGCTTGTTGTAATGTTATCCTAAAGGAACCTTTTGCAACATTTAAATCTTTGGAATATGTCATTCTAAGTATATAATTGCCTTTCAGGTCTGGAACCCTACCTGATCACATTTATATTATTCAAAGCACCTAACATAGTGATAGACACATACTAGGTCTTTAAAAATTCTCTGAATTGATTTCCCTAAGTTTTCTTGCCATCCCCAATTGCTTTTCTCTCCTTTCTCCAGAATACATTAATTTCTCCCAAGCCTATGGCTTCCCCTCCTCAAGCCTTCCAGCTCCTGCAGCTTTGTTCTCTTTGTTCATGATTTTCTGGGCCATTACACTGTCTACTAGTGTTAACCTGTAATATCATATTTGCCAGCAGGTGCTGCCATTTGCCACAGGATTTGCCAATTTTCAAAATTCCCTAAATCTGAGGCTCCAGATTGTGTAAAACAGTATAGTGCCTAATTTATCAACTTGGCAGGTTTGAAAAGCTATAAAATCAGTTACTTAAAATGAGTGATACTGGTAATGTGAGGCACAGTTTTAATGAGCAGAGCGCCACTGCTCAATTAAGACGACAGGAGACCACATTGAGAAAACAGGCAGCAAGAATGTGCGGTTAAGAGCATGGCAGGAAAACCTGTGGGGACACGCGTTCAACAAACAATTGACTTTCTCATTGGCAAGTAAAAGGGGCTCATCCTAGTGTCTTTCACACCTGTCTTTCCTCTCCATCACCACAGAAGTTCAGCCCTTTATTACCTCATACAAAAATTACTCCAGCATCTTTATGTCTTTTCTCCCAGCACCCAGGCTCTCCCCACTCCCAGCATCCTGCACACTGCTGAAATCTAGAATGACATTGAAAACCTCCAGCAGCGCCCAAATGTCACCATCAAGGCTGCCCTCTGCAGTGTGGCATGTCAGGCCCTATAATCCAGCCTCAAGCTACCCATCCATCCAACCCCACTTTCTGTTGTTCCCAGATACTCCATTTTGACAAGGCAGGAGATTTTATTCTTCCCCACAGATTAAGCTCAATCTCATTTTAGTACCTTTGTGCCTGCTAACCCACACACCAGAAAAGCCTCCCTTCTTCTCTTCCTGCCATAGTCAAAGCTATAGCTATATTAATTTCCCAGGAGTAACTACATACAAGGAATATTGCTGCTTAATATAACCCCTTCTCCTAGCATCCCTGGGAACAGCTGAAGTATAGGACAACTACTCTAGGACAAGACAACATTACTGAGATACCCCACCTTTCTACATGTTCATGGGCACTCCGCATTCCCGGATGAAACGCGACTTCGAGGCTGCCTCCTTGCAGGACTTGGGTTGGATGCGTGAGTGGAATCTCGAAGGTAACTGGCAAAACCCTCTGGGGCAATTAAGGCTCCGTCTTTCTTCTCTGCCAGCCCGACCCACATTTTCTTAATCTCCTGCCTTCCTGAAAGTCACAGACTACACTACGTTGTTGTCCACCCCAGTATTCTCGATTTAAGGCACACAAATTATGGCATCCGCTGATAAGGAGCAGAGGGAGGGCTGCCACAGTAACGCTCCTCTTCTCTGTATTTTCCTGTGCCGGCCAGATTGACTTTCCAGCTTCAGTTAGTAGTCCTCTAAGAGTCTCTCTGCCCACTCAGTCAGCCAACTTCTGTCTCCTCTATCCTGCATCTGTGATTTACTGTTTGGGGATGAAATCTGGTCTCTTTTGAATGAAAAATCAAAAGGTTTAAATTCAAATTCTAGCTCTGCTACTTTCTTGCTGGCATATTTGAACCTCTTATTCTTCAGAGGTAAAATGGAAATGATAATTCAAAAAGTGAGCTCACAAAGGATAATGTACGTGAATCACATTGAAAACTTACCCAATGCCAAGTGAAATGTCACGCATTTCTGTACTCAATAGCAGTCATAAACATACAGTTCACTCCATGAGGCAGAGACAATATGAAGATAGCTAAAATCCCGGCAGGAAGGAGAAACCTTCTAGTTCATTTTTCTTAGCATCATAAAGCTATGGAAATAAGACTTGGTCCACATCTGAATGCCATCTAGTGGACACAGAGTTTTTGTGGGAATAGAAGTACTACAAATAGAAGGTACAGCTCATAAAGCATTAGCTTCTGTTGGTATTGTCAATACACAAGGGAAACTTTAGCCTTAGCCGGAGACCAACTGTGGCCACTTATGACACACAATATAAAGAGATCTGGGGGAGGTCCTGGTTCTTAGTGACCCCCACTCTGAAATATCACACCCAAAAATCTCATTATTAGAGCTTCATTTTTTTAAGCATGGAAAGATATTTAGTTTCCAAAAGTTTTCCATTAAAGTTAAAAGACCTGGGCGGCTCCTGTGGCTCAGTGAGTAGGGCACCAGCCCCATATACCGAGGGTGGTGGGTTCGAACCCAGCCCCGGCAAAACTGCAACAAAAAATAGCCGGGCGTTATGGCAGGCGCTGAAGCATGGGAATCACCTAAGCCAAGGAGCTGGAGGTTGCTGTGAGCTGTGACGCCACTGCACTCTACCGAGGGTGACAGAGTGAGACTCTGTCTCTAAAAAATAAAATTAAATTAAAAATATAGTTAAAAGGCCTGTGGAAAAACAAATCCCTAAATTTCTTTCATTTCATACCTTAGCAGAGTTTAGCTGAAGGTAAAAGAAGAACAAGGTCTTACAGGAATAGAAATCATGGAGGGCAGAGGAGTAGAGAGTCATGAGAGGCTCACAGAGCAGAGGGGAGCCAAAGACCAAGTCCATGTTCATCCTAGTTTTGCTTTGCCCAGGCTTTGTTAATAGAATGCTGTTCGGCGGATATGATTCGTTTTGCATCCTACAGCTTACAGTTAGCCTTGATGGCTGATGAAGCCCGTATTAAAGCAAATGTGGAAAGAATGTGTAGGTTCTTTTCATTTTAAATGCATCTCTGAAGCCATCTCGGCACACACGGAGACTGGGGTAGGGAGTGGGCAGGAGGGGGGCCTGCCTTGTGGTTTGAGTCCAGAGCCAGGGGGGCTTCCCCCAGCAGCCTGGGCTTGGCAGTGTGGCGCTGGAGGCGCGCTTCCTTGGAAATGTGTCGGAGCCCTGCTCAGCTGTGTCTGCTCCTCCTCAACACGCTTCCTTTTCTATCTACAGCATTTAGAAAGATGAGAGACGACGCTGCGAAGAACACAAAGGCTTTCGCAAACTGTCTCTGGCTTCATACTCAAAGCTGTCGCTATCAGGGTTGGATTTAGCAACTTGGCATTCACTTGGTAGGACCACCCCTGTTGGCAGCCATCTGGAGTCTTTTGGAGAATTTATAAAGAAGAACAGCTTGGAGAGCACTTTATAGTGGAGAAAGCACTGGTGTTCAATTCAGGAAGCCTGGGTTTGAGCCCACCACCAGTAGCTAAGTGACCTTGGATGATCCATTGCCCCTCCTTGGACCTCTATTGCTTGGCCAGTTAAATAATGCGTCAATTCCCATAGCACAGAGGTTTCCAAAGTATGGTCACAGGAACAGTAGCTTCGGTGTCACTTGGAGATTTAATTAGAAATGTACATTTGCAGCCCCCACCTATGCTCCCAAATCAGAAACTCTGAGGGGAGGGCCCAGCAATCTGTTTAAGAAACCCTCCAGTAATTCTGATACACAGTCAAATTTGAGAACTAGTGCTGTAAGCTTTTATTACTCTTCCTGCTGTTTCCTCTCTGGGTGTACCTGGGCAACACTGATTTGCAATCCGTCAAAGGGGTGCTGGAAGACAAGGCAGGCATTCACTAGCAAAAGTCAGCTAAGTAGGCAGCCAGGGAGATGGAATCAGAATGTGGACAGGGATACCAAGGGAGAACCTTCCGTCACTTCTCTAGACCCTTCCATGGCCAAAGTTCCAGAGAGCACCAAGACTATCTACAGAACAGACACCTTCTTGGCCATGTTCTCACTGCACATTTTACAACATCCAAAGTATCAAGAGCAAAAGTATTTTTTGTTAATGATGCCAACTTCTCTTCTGACTATTTTTGTCTCTAAATAGATGCTTGTCATTTAGTGCTGGGCAAGGAAAATTATTTTCTTCATTTTAGCTTTTTGCTTTTCCTTCTACCTTTTCTGGCAGCTCTTCTTTTCCTCCAAGTTATCAGGGACAATCTACAAGTGTGGTGCTGGGTTCCACAAGGGAACTGTGGTTTCCTAGCAACAGCCAGAGCCTGCTGGGCCATTCTCTGAGTCACCAGTTCCAGCCAGCTCTTGATAAGCTGTGTTGCTTGCAGAGAAACTCTCTGTGGACCCTACTACACAGGAGCCTGTGTACATGTATCTCCTTAAAAATGTACCAGAATCTACAGAGAATACACACCAGTAGGATGTAAAGAGTGACATAAATAGGGTGCTCTTTATTTTAAGCTAAATGCATCTTGTTTTTTGATGATTGGTTGGAGAAGGAAAGGAAAGATGGAGCAGAGGGAAAAAGAAAGGAAGGGAGGGAGAAAGAAATTTTTTTCAACAAACATCCCCGGAGCATGTGCAATGTATTCTTTAGTGAGATACTGGAGATGCAAAATCAAATAAGACATGGTTCTTGACTTCAGGAAGCTTACAGTCTAATGGGGAAACGGTTTAGCAAATTCTACTTGCAGCCTGTCATACACAAGAACTATTGGTTCCACAACAGAGTACAACTGCAGGGACTCAGGAACCATAATGAGCCTTCTTTTAATTTTGTAAACTTTTTTCACTGTAAAATCATCCTTAACACTGAGATTTTCAAATGTGTTAGGATTAAGTCCTAATGGATTTAATGGATTTTACAATATATTTGATCTCAGTATCGGCAGTTATATTACTGTTCTGAACATTGTGTGCTTGCGTCTTGGCTCATTTTTTTTTTCTTTGTGGTAATGTTTTCCAAGACTTTGTGTCTTTTATTGATCTTTTTGAAATAGACTCTTGGTAAACTTATCAATTCCACTCTTTCACTAAATGTATTGATTTCTGTTTTTATTTTTATTGATTTATTTTGCCGTCTTAAAGTTGTGTTGGTTTTTTATTTGCTCTTGAATTGAAGCCATAATTGAATCCATTTATTTTCATTTTTCTTTTGTATTAATAAAAGCACTTAAAACTGTGAATATCTCTGATTTTAGGTTTGGCTGCTGTCATTTATCTTAATGTGAAATATTGTTGAATGCTCTTATTTACTTTTACTTGCTTGATTTATCAAAGAGACTAAAATCACCCTCCATGATCATAGTTCTTGTGGATTTCTCTTGTATTCCTAAGAGGTTTTGATATCTACAATGCTATACTGATGAGCACTTAAGAGTTTCAATGATTTCTCTGTCTTTGTTACAGATTGTGCCTGTAATCCAATTTAAAAAAAAAAAAGAAAATAAGAAACAGAAAGGAAGAAAGGAAGGGAGAAAGAAAGGGAAAGGCGGGGAGGGAGGAATCCTTCCTCATGCCATGTAATGACTTGAGCTTTGAATTTTATATCACCGTCTGATATTAATTTTGTCACCCCTGGCTGTACATGGTGTCTCATATCTAAAATCCTAGCATTCTTGGGAAGCCAAGGTGGGAAGATTGCTTGAGCTCAGGAGTTCAAGACCAGCCTGACCAAGAGCGAGATCTCATCTTTACTACAAATAGAAAAAACTAGCCAGGCATTGTGGCAAGCGCCTGTAGTTGCAGCTACTCAGGAGGATAGCTTGAGCCCAGGAGTCCAAGGTTGCTATGAGCTAGGGTGAGGCCATGGCACTCTAGCCTGGGAAACCAAGTAAGACTCTGTCTTTAAAAAATAATTTTTTCTTTTGTTTTCACCCCTGATTAACTTTTATTGTCCATACCTTCCTTGACTTTATGGAAAGGTGTGTTTTGTTTTGACCCAGTATGCCTGGTCCTGGACCCGTCTGCCCTTTGATTTATTCCGTGTCTTCTCTTGCTCAATTCTACATCACAGTGAGGTCCCTACAGACTGTCAGTTGGATTCCAGCTGGGCTTGGCCAACAGAAGAACCAGAGGGGAAAGGGACAAGCCCAGCGGTTTCTCTCCCCCACCTCTCATGTGTTGCTTTGTGCAGTAGCTGCAGCACCTTTCTGGCTCCAGCTCCTAATGGATGGGCCTGTCCTGGTTCCAGCTTCTGCTGAGAAACCTTAGTTATTCTGCCCTCTGCCTTTGTCTTTCTAGTATTAAATAGGTGGCGGCTTCCTGAGGCTGTAATCTTTGGACTGCCTCATTGTCTCCTATTTTGTTTCTCTACTTTTCCATCCCATGTGTAACCAACTTTCTGCACTAACTTCTTTGTTTTAAAATTTTTTAGTTATTATTTTTTAAAAACACTTTTGAAATAGGGTCTCATTATTTTGTCCACGCTGGAGTGTGTTGGCTATTCCCAGGTATGATTATAGTGCAGTACAGCCTCAAACTCCTGGCCTCAAGTGCTCCTCCTGCCTCAGCCTCCCAAAGAACTGTGTGTGCTATAGGCATGTTCTACCCTGCCTGACTTGTTTTAAATACTCAGAGTGGTTTCTGTTTTCCTGAATGAACCTTGATATGCCCACTCTTTTTACTTTAATTTGGAAATTTAACCTACTCACTTTTGCAACAAATACTGTGGGTTGGTTTACTGAGCACCCATTCCAAACATTTTTTCCCCAAACCTTTCCTTTCTCTAGTATAAAAACTGCAAAGCCAAAAACAAAACTCCCTTGCAGCAATGAGACTTAAGTAGAAGTCTACTGAGGATTTCTGGATAAGTTTTGGTTTCCAAATATAGAAATTACCCTTTCCTTTTCTAGCCCATCTTTCTTCCTATTAAGACACTGGACTTGATGGCTAGAGCATAAGCAGCCATTATGAGCTTGTGAGGAAAAAGCAAATAGAAACACAGTGAACAGAGTCATGACATCCTGGAGATACTGAACCAATACCAACAACCTCTAGACTTCCTATTGCATGAAGAAAAGAAAGTGCTTCTGCATTTAAACCACTAATAGTAGCATTTTTCTGTTATCCTCAGCAGAATGCAATTCCCAACTCAGTATTTTTAAAGGAATGTAATTGGCATTTGGAGTTGGTTAATTATTGTGTAGAAGCAAACCTAGAGACTGTAGGATGTTTAACATCCTTGCCCCAGGTGCTAACTACCAGCAGTACCATTCAACTATTGTGCAAATCAAAATCGTCCACAACACAGTTACAAATGCCTTTGAAAAGGATAGAGTATTGTTGCTGTTTTCAATATAATTTCAGAAGTTACATGAATCGATTGCCTCACCTCTAGCAATCCATCAGCCAATCTTCTAATGGAATCATTTTTATAAAAACATAAGGTAAGATATTTCCTATACTTTGGGGGAGCGTGAAAGATTTTTAAAATGAAGAAAAATACAAGAATAACAGAATTAACAAACAAGTATCCATTATTAAGAATTAACAAATATTAACATTCTGTCTCTTAGCTTCAGATTTTTTTTTTAATAAAAGAGGTAAAACATTGTAGATAAAGTTGAAGTCCTTTGTTTCAATTCACAGTCTTAAAACTCTCCTGGCTTCCCTCCTCATAGACGATCACAACTATGCATTAAACAAATCACCTTCCAGTTCTTGTTTCTTACTCTTATTAGCTCTCTTATATAGGCAGATACAATTCTGGTAATGCATGTATGTCTTTGAGGGCTTTATTAGTCTTTCTCTGGCTTTGGTGGGTCTGGACATTAAGCGAAGAAGAGAATTCTCCTTAGTTCTCTGATTCTGTTAAAACAGTCCTTCCAGGTTACGGAAGATTTCTAGCAGATAACCCCCCAACCTTTTACAAGGCCCCCAGTTGATGACCTGACTTGCACCACACCCTGAGTTACTGAGCTATGACTGACAGACCTGCCACCTCCTTGGCTCCATGTGCACCCATCCTGAATTGCTTTCAAAGAGGCCTCTTACCCTAATATCCAGGCTGTGGCCATTTTCCATTTTTGGTGGCAGCCCATCTGCTTGCATATGCTCTTAATAAATATCTACTATTAACCCCACTCAGACTGGTTCTTTGTGGCACCTTTCCACCTTCCAACGTCTAACTGGCGTGTCAACTACATACACCATTCTAGAATTTGCTGTTCTCTTACTATCTTTGTGTTTTTGATATTTAGTTGAAACCAAGTGCAATTTACCAGTTTTAACAGATATATACTATTCAATTGCATGAATCCATCACTGTTCATTTATCTATCCCCTTTTATGGACATTAGGTTATTCTTCTTTCTTTCTTTTTTTAATTTTTACATATACATGTGTTTATTAGGTTTCCACTTTTTGCCTTCACAGAATTAAAAAGGCTTAAAATTTATTAATAATAACAATGTTTAAGATAAGGACTAGAAACAAAAACTTTACTTTCTTTGCATTATTATTATTAATATTGCTTAATATTTCAATGTAGTAATCATCTGTTTTCTTTTCTGAATGTATTTATCTTCATTCATTCTTTACGAGGTTTTTGTAATTTCTAATTTCTCACTATTACAAACAATACCTCCTCCAATCCCTTGGAGAGGTTCGTGTAGGCAGCACTTCAACCAAAGGTGGGGAACATTTCAACTTGTGTCCTATAAATTTTATAATTTTAACAATTATTTACACATACATACTAATACTAAATTTTACTGGTTCACTCATTCCTTACAAAAAATTCTGTCATGCTCTGGCTTCCTACGATTTGAGTTATTTATTTTTATTTCTTTCTTGAATTGTTCTAGGACTTCCTAAGAAACGTTTTCAGGAATAGGCATACCTTATGAGTTGTCAAGTATCTGAAAATAGATTTTCTATTGCCCTTGTGCATAAAGCAAATAAGAAATTCTCAGGTAACAATTGTTGCCATCAAAATGTATGTATTATTCCCTATCTTCCAGCAATTGGTATGATGGAAAGGCAGTATGCTGGAACACTTCTCTTTCCCCCTGTAGGTAATGTTTTGTTTTGGTTTGGTTTTTGCCTGAATGCAAGAAGAAAACTGTGTTAGGCAATATCTCAGGATGAGAGTCTCAACACTAATTTTACTTGATAGGGTGCCTTAAGTATTTCTTTAAGTTGAAGTCCGTTTTTCTATTTTTTTGTTATTGGTACCTTTTATCTAGCTGCCCTCTCATGTTGGCATTTTTATTGTGCTTATGTTGGATTTGTTCTCTGTACATCTTTCCTTTGTGTGCCTATAATTATGCTTACATATTTTCGTCTATGTTCTGGGAGAGTTTCTCAACCTAATCTTCTAATTTACCAATTCAATTTACTGCAGCATTCAATTTTCTCTCTGCTGGCTTTATTTAACATTTTAATTTAAGGCTTATATTTCTTATCTTATGGTAATATTTCCTAGTCTCAGATTGTTCTGTTTTCATAAATACAGTGTCTTTTCTAATCTGGTATTAAAATATTAAAAAGAATTGGTGACTAACCTAAGTTGTTTCTTTTTCTGGATGTTTGGAATAAGTCCATTTAAAAGGGTCATTTTCCTTTCATTGCTTTGATTGGCTTCCTTTATTTGAATATTTTGAGTAATTATTGAAACATTTTCCAGGCCCAGTGTTTTTTCCCTATTTATTCATCCTTGTAGCTCCTTGACTGTATCATGTACTCTTTTTATCTTGGCTTCTGACACTTGCATATGATGTTAATACTGAATAAACCCTAATCCTGGCATACAGTAAGTACTCAATGAAAATTTGAGTCTAATGAATAAATGTCTCCTACCTTGTTCCTGTTTTGGAATTTAAAAGGTAGCTCATAAGAGAAAAGGGAAATTTTCATACTTTTGTAGTTTTATTTTTACAAGATTGGCAGTTTAGTCTGTAATCCGAAGTTAGGAAAGAACTTCTGCAAGTAAGTTTACTCCTGTGCATAGTGGATGATTCCCCAGCTGTTCCACGTGGAGTCAAGATCCAACGTCCCATGGTCATTTGTAGGGTTCAAATTTGTTACATGTTCTTGAGCCCCTGTTACTCTGAGCTTGAAGACTATCTGGGGCTCTGCGAAGGAACCCCATCCTCTTCATTTCCAAACCTTTCCTTCACCTGTGTTGAATTGCAGCTAGGTCAGTACTTCCCTGAATCCATTTCTAAATGTTTTTAGTCAAGCTTATTTTCATTTCCTAGGCTTCCATAACAAAGAGTAACACAAACTGGATGACTTAAAACAACAGAAGTTTATTCTTTCATAGTTCTGGAGACTGGAAGTCCAAAACCCAAAGTGTTGGAAGAATCGTTCTCCCTCTGAAGGCTCTAGGGAAGAACTTTCTGTGACTCTGTCAAGCTTCGGGTGGTGGCTGGCAATCTGCCATTTCTTGCCTTGTAACTGCACAACTCCATTCCTGCCTTCACTGCCACAAGGCTTTCTTTCCTGTGTGTATATATCCAAATTTCTCAACTCTTATGTGGGTGCTAGTTCACTATGAGCTTATTTTAGCTCATACTAAAATAATTACATCCACAAAGACTCTATTTCCAAATTTAGCCACATTCATAGGTACTAGGAGTGGAAACTTGAACATATCATTTAGGGGGACACAATGCAACACACAACAAAGTTTTTGTTAAAAACAAAAAATCATACAATAAGAGCTCCATGGTTTGAGATGCAGTTTGTCCTCACCAGAACTCGTGTTGACTTTTGAACTCCTATGTGGCAGTATTGGGAGATGGGGCCTAGTGGGAGGTGTTTGCGTCATGGAGGTGAGTCCTTAATAAATGGATGGCTTCCTGCCAGGGAGAGTGAGCTCTCCCTCTCACAGGGATGGATTAGTTCCCATGAAAGCGGGTTGTTAAAAAGAGTCCAGCTTCCTCAGTTTCCCTCCCTTGCCATGTGATCTCTTTGCACCTGACCCTTTGCACTCCCCTTCTTTCCATCAAGCAGCAGCAGAGGCCCTCACCAGCCCAGAGGATGCCAGCTCCATGCTTCTTATTCTTCCTGGCCTGCAGAATAGTAAGATAAATAATAAACCTCTTTTCTCTATAAACTACTGAGTCGCAGGTATTCTGTCACATCAACACAAAACAGACTAAGACAAAGAGTTTCTCTTACTATACAGTAAGACCGCAACCTAGATTTTTTTCAGCTTTATCTTATGGAAATTTTTTAAAGTTTCTGGCCTGCTGATGGCATCATTTTTTGTTCTCTAGCCCTGCTGCAGATGTTTTCAATTTTTGTCTGGGCATCTTACATGGAATTCGGGTAGAAAGAAGGAGAGTTAATTTATGCATCTAAAGCATCTTAAAGTGAAATAAACAGTTATTTCACAGACTTTCTTAACATTTCACTTATTGATAAATATTAAGTGGAATTAATAATGAAAACTAGTAAAGAATAGTAATACTATGGCTTTCCGATCCTATTTGTTGGAAGATGTCCAACATGTTTTCTTGGTTGTTTTGGTCATGGGCTCCACTAGAGAAAAAGTGCAGACACACCATTCTTATGGGAGAAATCTCATCAATCAGCTTGTGAGCAGTGTGAGGAATCAGGAAAGCAGAGAAAACTATCATCTTCTGACTCTAAGGAAAGGCTAAATGGCAAGATAAATTTTAAAATGAAAAATGAACAAAATTCAACAAAGGATTGGGTGGTTTGCAGCAGAAGTGAGAAAAGTGGAAGGAGAGAAACCATTTTCGACTGTGAGACAAGCAAGAGGAAGCCTGGACTTCATCTTGGAGATTGCTTCAAGAAGAATCACACTCAAAAAATTATAAATAAACAAAAACACTTTATTTTATGTAACCTGAAATAGATAATAAAATCATCAAGTGACTTCATACCTGTTTTCTTCTTTTAAAACTAAAGAAGAAGCCAGGTGCAATGCTTACACCTGTAATTCTGGCACTCAAGGAAGAGGAAGCAAGTGGATTGCTTGAGCCCAGGATTTCAAAATCAGCCTGAGCAAAAACAAGACCTTGTCTCTCCTAAAAAAAAAAAAAAAAAAAAATGAAAAATGAACTGAGCATTGTGGGGCCACTTGTAGTTCCAGCTACTTGAGAGGCTGATGCAGGAGGATGGTTTGAGCCCAGGAGCTCAAGGTTGCTATCAGCTGGGCTGATGCCTGGCACTCTAGCCAGGGCAATTGAGTGAGACTCTAGGTAAACAATGAAACAAAACTATAGGATAATTACAAGTACTCCACCAACTTCTTTCTTGCCCGAAATAAATAAAATCTGGGGAGTATGCTGATGGCAGAAAAATTGGATTAGATAAGAAAATACAAGTAAAATGACCAATGCTGTCAAAAATCTCTGCCCTGGGTCATCTGTCACTGAGCAATAGCTCAAGGCATATTCACTCCCTCCACTGCAGAGTGGTCCTCCCCCAGATAACTTGCTTAATTGCCTAGTTTAGAAAATATCTAAGAGTGTTTCTCAAAAAATATAAAGGTCTTAACACAAAAACTAAGAAAATGCCATGAAGGCTATGTTAACCAGTTTGATGAATATATTTCAGATTATATATGAAACTAGCACATTGTACCCCATGATTGCATTAATGTACACAGCTATGATTTAATAAAAAAAAAAAAAAGTTTGTCAGTAAAACTGGAAAGATAATGTGCAGTGACATTTTCTAATTCTTCAATTCTTCTTGCTGAAGGGAAAAGGGAAGCCTTGAGGCACAGGTTGAACTTAGGAAGCACTGTGGAGTCGGCAGCAGTGATGAGGAAGAAGGTCTGGACATGGGGAGAGGGGAGGCAGCTTTTCTGTGCCCACCCCTGCCCAGGCACTGTACATCAGCTAACTCATTTAATCCTCATATAAGCCTGCAAGGAGGGTGCTATTAATTCTGTTTTTAAAGATGAGGAACCAGGCGTAAAGGGGTTAATTTCCCCAAGGTCATATAAAAGGTAAGGGGTGGAGCCTGTGGCTCAAAGGAGTAGGGCGCCGGCCCCATATGCCAGAGGTGGTGGGTTCAAACCCAGGCCTGGCCAAAAACTGCAAAAAGAAAAAAAAAAAAAAAAGTAAGGGAAGGGAGATTGGTTGCTACTGCAGAAGCAAATGTTGGGCTGAACATGAGGTAAGGATTGCCTACCTTAGATTCAGCTTTGGAGTCAGACACACTTTTTCTTCCAGTCTTGCCTCTGCTGAGTACCAATTGACAGAGCAACTTTGAGCACTTATCTTCTCTGGGCCTCAGTTAACTTATCTAAAAAATGGGAATAATAATATCTACCTTGATGGGGTTAAATGAGATGAAATGTATGATACTTCCTTCAGAAGAACATTAGTTCTCTTCTGCACCTTTCTGCACCCTAAAAGGAGAAATGCCCCTGAAGGATTTCTGACCTGTCTAGATTTATTGCATTGATGATAGCTTTCTTTTTCTTCAATGCAATAAGCTTTGCATGCATTTTCCAAGTCAATGCTGGTTAGGAAAGACCAATCCCCACCTCATCACTCTGGTAGGTGAAGAAATCATCTCCGAAGGACTGAGAAATTTTCCCAAGGTCACAGAGCTCTAGCTAAGACTGGGCTCCAGGTTACCTGACTTCTGATTAAGGTGCAGTCCCTCAGCACGATAGCTGCTGCATTACGAAGTGATGTAGCTGTACATCAAAGCTGAAAGCTGGAACAAGCTGCTGTGACAGCAATTTCAGGTTGAGTTTGTATTGACCCTGTTAGTTGTCCACTCCTGACTGAGTGATCACCTATCCCACCCTTTGTGTGTACAGTGTGGGGTTTCAATAAAGAGCCAGGTGGAGACCATCCATCAGTGTCACCTGCTGTGCATTTGGAGGCCTTCTTAGAGACAGGATTAGGGCAGAAGCAACATGACCCACAATGTATAAGCCGAGAAGCAGACTCACATAACATTTGAATTGTCACACCACAAAGACTCAGCTGCTTAACTTGGAATATTGGCAAATTATTAAAAATAATGTGGAGCAAATCAAAATTATCTAAGATTTACTATTCATCATTATTTAACCTTGCACACTCAGCTCTGTACACCAATTAATTTCTCTCCCTCTGTCCTTACTCCATCAAACGTACGTACACACACAGAGTCATTCTCAGGTTCAGATTTGCTGGTGTAAATTTATCTTGAGTTCCACAGAAAGCAAGGCAAATGTTAAATCCTTCTCTCCATTTAAATTCAAATCAATAATTTTTGAGAATCTTAATACTAAGAGAAAAGCTCCAGAGTAATGCTCAGTTAAAATGCTGCACAACCAGCCTCATTTCCATCCCAGTATCTTAAGCTCCTGACTGCTAAACCTTATGTAGTGGGAATCCCTTGCTTACTATTCCCCTCATGTACAAGCTGCGTGATCAGCTTCTCAAACGGGAGTCGTGCTTTATGCCAAGGTGATCTCAGGCTATTATACACATTAGACAGATTTTGCGTATAGAATGAATAAATCTCAATGACCCTAAAATCTTTCCCTCAGAATCAGTTTTCTTTCGTATAACTGCATATCTCTGAAGACTATCTGGGGCTTTATGGCAACAAATAAGTTAATATAGAAGAGAAAACAGATGGGCTTGACTGCATTCTGGGATTTTTATAAAGTAACTCATTTTGCAAAGTGTAAGTAAGGTTTTGTCTACAAATTCCCCAAAGGAGTGAATAAAGAATGGGTCCCAAAATAACAAAGAAGGATAATAATTAAGGTTCCAACAAACAAGTAGCCTGAGAATCCAAGCACTGACTTTCCAAATGCTAGAACCAGAATGATCACTACTTCAACTTATGACCTGGCACATGTCAGTTAACAGCTCCACCATGGGTTGGAGTTTTTATATGCTTCATAGTTTTGATAGAAGAATATCTATTCAAAGTGAACACATTATTTTTACTAGCCACTAGAGAGTTTTGTGCCTTGTCCTAAAGAAAAGTTGAAGGCTCAGTTCAATTTAAAAAAAAACAAATTCTCAACATTTAACCACTTACGTGATTCAGGACTATTTTAAAGTAGTATGCTAGGGGTGAGATAGAGGTCAGATAGGAAGGGAGCAATCCCAAACACCCAGACCATCCCTTCTTCTCTGAAAACTGTTACACGATGGGCCTTTAAATATGTAACTGTGTCTCCTGACCATTCTCCTTCCACACTCCCCTGCCTCCCCCTAAACTGAGCTATATAGAACACAGTACACGTCTAACCCAAAGAAAGCCCATACTGAAATTAAGATGGGGCAAACACATACCCCCTCCTCTTCAGATACTTTCTGTATCCTAGAAATTTGGAATTAAGGAGCAATGGGCCTCATCATACATTGCTGGTAGGAATGTAAAGGTATAGCTACTATGGAAAACAATCTGGCAAAAAGTTAAATATAAAATTATCATTTTATTCAGCAATCTTATCCCTAGGTATATAACCAAGAGAGTTGAAAAGATATGCTTCCACCAAAACTTGTGCACCAAGTTCATTTTACAGTCTGATATCAAAGCAAGAGAAAGATACTACAAGAAAATTAAATTATGGCCAATATCCCTGCTGAAGATAGATGCAAAAATCCTTTAAAAAAAAATACCAGCAAACCTAACCTAACAGCATATCAAAAAGATCATTCATCCAGCTCAAGTGGGATTTATCTCTGTGATGCAAGGATGGTTCAACATATGCAAATCAATACATATGATATACCACACTGAAAGAATGAAGGACAAAACCATATGATCATCTCAATGGAGGCAGAAAAATTACTTGACAAAATTCAAAATCCTTCATGGTTAAAAATTCTGAATAAATTAGGTATAGAATTGTGCTTCAATACAGCAAAGGCCATATAGCACAAACGCATAGCTAACATTATACTCAACAGTGAAAAGTTTAAAGTTTTCTTCTAATATCAGGAGTAAAGTAAGGATGTTCATGTCTATCCAACCTAGTACTGGAAGTTTTAGCCAGAAAAAGCCAGCATGAAAAATAAATACAAGACATCTAAGCTGAAAAAGAAAAAGGAAAAATCTCTATTTGCAGATGGCATGATCTTGTGTACAGAAAACCCTGAAGATTCTACTAAAACACTGTTAATCAACAAATCCAGTCAAGTTGCAGGATACAAGATCAACATAAAAATATCAGTAGCATTTTTTATACATTAACATAAACTATCCAAAAAAACTCCCAAGAAAACAATCACATTTATAATAGCATAAAAATGATTAGAAATAAGTGTAACCAGGGAAGTGAATGATCTGTACACTGAAAAAATATGAAACATTGATGAAAGAAGTTGAAGAAAATACAGACAAATGGAAATATACCCTGTGTTCATGTATTGGGAGAATTAATATCACAAAAATGCCCATCTACCCAAAGCAAGCTATAGATATAATGCAATCCCTGCCAAAATTCCAATAGCATTTTTCCTAGGAAGAGAAAACATAATCCTAAAATTTATATGAAACCAAAAGACTCTGAATAGCCAGAACAATCATAAGTAAAAAGGATAAGCTGGAAGTATTACACTATCTGACCTCAAAATCTACTAAAAAGCTATTGTAATTAAAACAGCATAGTACTGGCATAAAAGCAAATACTTACACAAGTGGAACAGAGTAGAGAGGTCAGAAATAAATCCACACATTTACTGTCAACAGATCTTTGACAAAATTCCAAGATTATGCAATGGAGAGAAGACAGTCTCTTCAATAAATTGTGTGCTGGGAAAACTGGATATCTGTAAGCAAAAAAAAGAAATTAAACCCTATCCCACTCCAAATACAAAAATCAACTATAAATAGATTAAGGGGTTAAACATAAGGCCTAAAACTGTAAACCTACTCAAAGACAACTCAAATTTTTCTTGGCATTGATCTTAGAAAAGATTTCTTGACTAGGACCCCCAAAAGCACAGGCAACAAAAGCAAAATTACACAAAGGGAACTTAATCCATCAAACTAAAGAACTTCTTCACAGCTAAGAAAACAATCAACAAAGAGAAGAGATCACCTATGGAATGTACAAAATATTTGCAAACTATACATGTGATAAGGGTTTAATATCCAAAAATGTATGAAGAACACAAAAAACTCAATATCCAGAAAACAAACAACCCAATTTAAAAAAGGCAAAGGAGGGCGGTGCCTGTGGCTCATTAAGTAGGGCGCTGGCCCCACATACCAAAGGTGGCTGGTTCAAACCCAGCCTCGGCCAAACTGCAAAAACAGAAAAATAGCCGGGCATTATGGTGGGCCTCTATAGTCCCAGATACTCGGGAGGCTGAGGCAAGAGAATCGCCTAAGCCCAGGAGTTGGAGGTTGCTGTGAGCTGTGTGATGCCACGGCACTCTACTGAGGGCGGTAAAGTGAGACTCTGTCTCTACAAAAAAAAAAAAAAAAAAAAGGGAAAAGGACTTGAAAAGAAGATACAATGGCCAACAAGTATATGAAAAGGTGCTCACATCCTAATCATCAGGGAAATGCAAATTAATACCACAATGAGACATAGTCTATTATCATAATCATTATTATCCAAAAATGGAAAATAATTGTAGAAGAGGATGCAGCAAGAAAGGAACCCTTTCATACTGTTGGTGGGGATGTAAATTTGTACTACCATTATGGAAAACAATTGGAGATTCCTCAAAAAATTAAGAATAAAATTATGATATGATCCAGCAATTCCACTTCTGGGTGTAGCCTAAGATAATGAAATCAGTATGTCAAAGAGGTAGCTGGACGTCCATGTTCATTGTCGCATTACTCACAATAGCCAAGATATGGAATCAAACAAATATCCTATCAATGGATGAATAAAGAAAAAGTGGTGGCTCGGTGCCCGTAACACAGTCATTACAGCACCAGCCACGTACACTGAGGATGGTGGGTTCAAGCCCAGCCTGGGCCAGCTAACCAACCATGACAACTGCAACAAAAAAATAGCTGGGTGCTGTGACAGCACCTGTAGTCCCAGCTACTTGGGAGGCTGAGGCAAGAGAATCGCTTAAGCCCAAGAGTTTGAGGTTGCTGTGAGCGGTGACACCACCGCACACTACAAAGGGCGGCTTAATGAGACCCTGTTTCAGAAAAAAAAAAGAAAAGAAAGAAAAAGTGATATGTGTGTACAATGGAATTCTATTCAGCTTTAAAAAGAAGGAAATCCTGTCACTTGTGACAACATGAATGAATCTGTAGGACATTATGTGAAGTGAAATAAGTCAAGTACAAAAAGACCAACACTGTGTGCTCTTGTTTATATGTGGAATCTAAAAAAATAAAACTCATAAAAGCAGAGATTAGAATGGTGGTTACCAGGAGCTGGGCAGTGTAGACAGGGGTAGGAAATGGGGAGAACAAGTTTCGGGGCAGCGCCTGTGGCTTAGTGAGTAGGGCGCCAGCCCGGCCCCATATACCGAGGGTGGTGGGTTCAAACCCAGCCCTGGCCGAACTGTAACAAAAAAATAGCCGGGAGTTGTGGCAGGTGCCTGTAGTCCCAATTACTCAGGAGGCTGAGACAAGTGAATCACCTAAGCCCAGGAGCTGGAGGTTGGTAGAGTGCCATGGCATTCTACCAAGGGCAACAAAGTGAGACTCTGTCTCTAAAAAAAAAGATACAAAGTTTCCATTAGACAGGAAGAATAAATTCTGAAAATCTATTGCACAACATAATGACTATAATTAATAATCATATCAAGCATATTTGAAAATAACTAGAAGAGTACATTTTAAATGTTATATCACAAAGATGCTAATTCTATAAAGGTAACGGATATATTAATAATTAGCTTGATTTAATCATTCCACAATATATACATATATCAAAATGTCACATTATACATATAAATTCATAGTTTTCCCATTTAAAAATAATTAAAGAAATAATAAATTGTTTTAAAACACGATGTTCATGGCAGCATTATTGATATGCCACAAAATGTACACAACTCAAATGTCTATCAGCTGATAAATGGATACACACAATATGGTCTATCCATAAGTGGAATATTATTTAGCCATAAAAAGCAATAAAGTACTGTTACATGCTGTATAACACAGATGAACCCTGAGAATTAAGCTGAGTGAAAGAAGCAAGACACAAAAGGCCATATGTTGTATTATGCCATTGATAAGAAATGTCCAGAAGAGGCAAATCCATAGAGACAGGAAGTACAGTGGTTGTACAGGGTATGCAGGTGGCGGGCAATTGGGACTAGCTGCTTATAGCTATATGGCTTCTTTCAGGGGTGATGGAAATATTCTGGAATTATGTAGTGGTGCTATCTGGACAACATAATGAATAAACTGTATCACGGAAGTGATACACTTTTAAATGGTGTATACACTTTTAAATGGTGAGTGAAGTATATTCCAATTTTTTAAATTGCCGTATTTAGAAAAAAAAAGAGATTTAGTAAGATAGCTTTGACTCTACTTCGACTAGCAACATCGCATAACTCAGAGACAGAAGGTACCATTGAAAGGGGCACCCATGATGAGCCATATACAAGCCAAGAATGTTAGCTTGCCAAGAAAATAGAAGGAGCAGATACGAGACAACTCGCAACCCCAAGGAGGGCAAAGCTCTCCAAGTCCTAGCATGGATTCTTGTGAGTTCAAGCTGAATGTCCTGCCTTTGGGTAGGTATGCTTGTACCTATTTAATAGAACCCTCATTTTCATTTGAGCTGGTAAGAGACAATTTCTAAGGCTGGCGCAGAGGCTAACTCCTGTAATCCCAGCACTCTGGGAGCCTAAGGCAGGTGGATTGATCACATAAGCTGAGGAGTTCAAGACCAGCCTAAACAAGAGTGAGACTCTGTCTCCTCTAAAAATACAAAAAAAAAAAAAAAAAAAAAAGTAGCCAGGCCTAATCCCAGCTACTCAGAAGGCTGAGGTAAGAGGACTGCTTGAACCCAAGAATTTGAATTTGCCGTGACCTATGATGATGTCATGCCATTTTACCCAGGGTGACAGAGTGAGACTCTGTCTCAACAATACAAAATAAAAAGGATGATCTTCTTATAGTTCATAAGCATGATGATTGGGTTTTCATGCACATGCGTGAGATATGCCTCCTAAAATCTTATTACAACGTTGGCACATTAGCCGACTGATGTGAAAAAAATAATAATGATAATAAAATAAATAAAAATAAAAAAGAGACAGTTTCTGTTACTTGGAACCAAACAATCCCTAAGACAAACAGCAGGTACATGGTAATCCAGGGAAAATACTTGTTTCCCTCCCAACCTCACCAAGAATGTCTATATTTCATTTTCTGGGTTTCTCAGAACATCCATATGAAAATAAGACCCTTAAATGCCAAATATCTGATTCTCCAGAAGAAAAGAAAGCTTTCCCTCGGGCAGCTCTGAGCTTTCCCTCACATGGCAGCAGCTAAGGATAGGATATATCCTACACACAACAGGTATAGAAGGGACAGCCAATGCTCATCTCCTCTGACTCCTCAGTCAGCTCTTGAAGGACCACACTCCTCCCTTTCAGAACAGCTGCAGGTTGCCCAGAGAATCCTCTAAAGTTTTCTCCCTCCTCCCTGTCTACGCTGAGGTATCCTGATTTCCCACTAAAGGCCTAAATGGTTAGTGGGGGAGGACAGTTGGCCAAATCTAGTAGAGAGGATTTGGTCTGTCCTTTTTTTTTATAATCACCTACATAAGATCTTAGCTTTTCTCCCGAAATAAAAAGTATTGTGATATATGAAAGGAGACAGAATTGGTGAACACCCTCCCTAATAGCATCCATGAAAATTAACTTTCATTGATTTGTCATTAAAATTCTACATCCATAACTACTTTGTATAACGATCTTCTTGGTAAGGCTGATTTTGAGTCATGAGCTGGCAGGTGCATAGGTACATTTATAGAAGAGAGCACAATCCTTTTAAGGATTCTGGGGGATACCTAAACTCAACATCACTATTTACTCTAAAGATTATAATCTCCACATCTTCCAGCGACACAGTTCACAAAAACTAGCACTTGCAAAATTAGGATGTGCCTGTGAGGTCTTTGGACCTTGGCCTAAGACTAATTTAAATAATTACATTTCGTTCCACCCTGAGTCAGTAGAGGCCTCTGATTAATAATCAGCATTTGCTACATGCCAGTGAAGTGTTTGCTGCTATAAATAGACAGAGTTAACAATCTAATTAACTATAGGAACTGGCAGGATGAACACTCCATTCAGAGAGAAAGAAAGATGACAATACTTTTAAGGTCTGTGAGCACAGAGCTGTCCCTGACCCTAATCCATTAGCAGTTATTGTCAAAGGTCACTCTGTTAACCCTCATTTTTAAAAACCTCTTCCAAAAGCTTCCACTTTTTCTTCCTGGGGACAAGCATCTCAGCAATAAATATTCTATAATGATACTACAGAACCTTGAGGCCCCCAGGGATAAGATATTACTGGAGAAGCATATGTCACTGTCATTCTAACACTTCCACCCACTGATAGTGCACAGCCCTTAGACTGGCCATCCTCAGTGACCAAGCCCTCTAAATCTAGTAGCCAGGCAGGAAAAAATTCTGCCATTGCAATTTTTTCATTACAATGCTCAACTTTCATGGAATTTCCATGATGTTTTCATCTACTAAGTTGAAAAGAAATAGAATCCAGTATAGAGCAGGCCTCCTCGGACAAAGAGTGTTCTATTAAATGATTTATAATCTGAAGTTCATAGTCTGGTTTCCTTCTGAGAGTGTCTGAATTTGGGCTACTATTGAATTAAAATAAACATTTTTGACAATATATGATTTCTATCCTTTTTTCTTCCTATTGAATTAAAATAAACATTTTTGACAATATATGATTTCTATCCTTTTCATTTGTGGTAATCTGTCTCCCTCTCAATACCTGAATACCTAGCCAGTTAGCCTGTGACCTTATTGTTTATCCAATGTTTGGCCTTTATAGAGTGTCTTAAGACAGGATCTTAATTGTTCATACATTTTTAAAATGCATACAGCACCCCAGTAGCTAGGAGCCCAGGGTTTAGGGTCCATCTCCACATTTGGCCTTAAACAATGTATTTCTCTCCTTTCTTATTATTGTCAAGACTCTCTATGAAGTAGTTCATATCTGTTGTCTGGACTTCTACCTTTAATGCTGTGTCAAAAGCCACCAATGGTGTCTTAATGACAAAACTTCATTTCAATTTTCATTCTCGTAAGGCTCCCTTCCCTTGGTTCAATTAACATCCTTTTGATTTCCCTTAACCTTGGCGCTAAGGTTCCCAGATTTAGCAAATAAAACTTAAATTTAAAAGTTAAATTTGATTTCAGATATTATAAATATGTACTTTTATCCTAAAAATTATTTGCCATTTACCTGAAATTAAAATTTAACTGGGTGCTTTATATTTTACATGACAATCTTACTTGGTGATAAAATACCTCTGCCTCTTTTCCTCCAGGCTTTGGTCTTCCTATTATTTACTTTATCTCCACTTGTCCCTCTCTGAATTTATCTTTTATACCAGGCCCAATCACCATATTGCTTCTAAATCACCTCTCTCCTTCCTCTGAACTCTTTTAACACATTCAGCAGTTTTATATGCTTCCTTGCCACATATATCTCTTCTATTGTCTTAAATTATTATTTGACTCTTTCATGTGCTTATTATTTGTCACTTACACATGATTTTAAGTTCCTGGAAGGCAGAAAGAATTCTTCTTATATCTCAAACCAATGACTTCCATAGATGGACTGTCAACAGACGTAAGAAATTCTCAGTCTTTGTTTTCTGAGTAGCAATGACCAAAATGATCATCAAAATGATCTCTTAAATGGATTTTTATATGATGCTGCCTGGAACTCCTAATACTACATTTTTAGTCCGTTCACTCTTCCACTCTCCTGGATGCCACTCACCCTCCTCACCCTCCTCACCCTCCTCACTCTTAGCTGTTGACCTGGCTTCTGACATTACTGAGAAAACAGAAGCAATCAAAGAAAAACTCCATGAGCTCTCACTTGTATGACAAACAACCTACCGGGGTCTGTACCCATATATGCTGCCTCCCCTTCCATGACAGTGAATCCTCCCTGAGCTCCATTCTCGGGCTGACCCCTCCCTTTGTGCACTAGATCTCATCTCCCTCACTGACTCAAGGACATTACTGCAGCAATTCCCCCTTCTATCCCCTTTAGAATTTATTTTCTTCTTTCTAAGAGATTATTCCGATTAGCATGCACTAGTATTTCCCCTTTCAGTGAGCAAATAAACCAACCCCCTCTTGACATCAAATTACCCTCCAGTTATCACAATATTTTCTAGCCTCTTTTACAGCAGAGCTTCTCCAAAGGGTCTGTACTTTATCTCCACGTCCTCTCCTACAATTTTCTCATGAACCCCTGACCATCAGGATTTTGTCTCATCTCCACCTAACACTGCTTTTGTCAAAATTACTTATTACTTCCAAATCGCCATACTAAATGGAAGCAACTTAGTCCTCACCTAATTCAACCACCAGTCAGCAGTATGACCTGAGTTCATTGCTTTAGCATTTGCCCCTTTCTCTTCTGTGTAATGAGTTTGAAACATTCTGGCATCTTCTCCCAGGTTCTGGATCACCACTCCCCTTTGATTTTCCTCATGCCGCATTGACTGTTCCTTCTCAATCTCTTCTGCCTATTGCTTTTCATTTTCCTGGCCCTGTAAAGGAGAAATGTTCCAGGGTTCAAATTCAGAAACAATTTTTTTTTTAATCTATACTCACCCCAGGTGATCTAATAGACTTAAACACTTTCTATATACTAGCAATTCCCAAGATTTTATCTCTAGCCTGGATCTTTTCCCTCAATTCCAGATTCATATGTCCACTTGGCTATCCAGCAGATAGAATTTTATGAGAAATCTTGAGTTAAAATGTCCAAAACTAAACTGGTTTTCCTACCCTTATCTCAAACCTGCTTTTCCCAGAGAATTCACCACCTTAATAACTCCACAAGTAAAACAATTCTATTTAAACTCTATTCTTCTTGTTGCTCATATCAAAAACATGGGAGCCATTCTTGACACATCATTTGGTCTACCTGCCAGTTCTACCCTCAAAATGTACTTAAAATCTGACCATCTTCACCAATAGCCTTTGTTTGATAACTTCCATCTTCATTCTTCTCCCACCTGTTCTCCACACAGTAATCACAATGATCTTTATAAGATGTACCAGGTCATTCTCTGTGCAACACCCCCCAGTGGCTCCCCACTGGAGTAAAAATCAAAACTCCTGTCATTGGCCTACAAAGCTCATGTGTTGGGTCTCCCATAACTTTCTGACCTCAAATCTATCCCTCTCCCACACTGACTTTCTAGCTGTTTTTTGAAGGTGTCAAGCAAACTTTCACACTTTTTATTTACTATTTCCTTAGCCTGAAATAATCTTTCCCTAGATATTCATTACTTCCTTCACAGCTCTGCTCAAAGGTCACCTTATCACAGAAGCCTTTTCTGACTACCTTATGTAAAATAACATCCTTATTTCCCTCTCCCTGATCCATAATCCCCATCCCTAATACCCTCCTTAATTTTCTCCATAGCAATTTCTTGTCAGTATAGAAGTTTTTTTTATGCTATCTATCTCCCCCACAAGAATGTAAGCTCTATCTGGACAGGAATTTGGCACACTTAGACCCATACCTAGCACCTGGAAAGTATTCAAGAAACATTTTTTTTTCTGTATATAAATGAATAGTTAAAACTGTATACGTCATGGATTAATCTCCTCTCAACCAAAGTATTCTAAAAGGTTCACATGTTTAAGTGTCAGAAAACAAAGATTCGTTCATCCCTTTATTCATTCAACAAATACACTTTGAACATTTATTATGGAACAAATGTTTTGCCAAGCACTGTACAGTGAAGCATGTAGAATGGAGAGCAAAAGTCCTGTCCCTCGGACTTACCAGCCCTGTTGCTTTGGGCGAATAAACAGCTTCTCTAAATTTTGCATTAATCAGCAACATTAGATCAAGAAAACTATCCACCTTGTCGGATGATTGTGTAGAACAAATATGACAGATGTTTTTATCTGAACCTGTTTTGTAAACAAGTCCTACAAAAATTTAAGTCCTACATAAACTTAAGTTATTACTGATCCTCATAACAACTTCATGCAGCAGATGACAATATTTTTACAATAGTTTCATTTTTTTAATTAAAACAAAACTCAAAGGTTGAATGATTTCCCCCTCAGTCACAGAGCTAGTAAATAGCAGGACCAGAGGTACATCTGACTCTTTGGGGCAGTGCCCTCTCCCTATTGCCACAGTACATCATTCCACATCATTTGTTCAATTTGTGTTATATGGATTAATAGAATTATGTTTGTGAAACCTTTTAAACTTCTCTGGAAAAAGATCTAGAGAAATATCTGCATTAGTTTTATAGAGCTGCCATAAGTATAGCAAACTGGATGGCATAAAAAAAGAGACATGTAGGCTGCCTGAAATCCCAACACTTTGAAAGGCCAAGGTGGGAGGATCGTGTGAGGCCAGGAGTTCGAGACCAGCTTGAGCAACATAGTGAGACTCTCATCTTTACAATAATATTAAAAATTATCTGGGCATGGTGGTATATGCTGATAGTTCCAACTACTCAAGAGGCTGAGGCAGGGAGATCCTATGAGTGCAGGAGTTCAAGGCTGCAGTAATCTATGATCATGCAACTGCCACTGCCACTCAACTTGAGTGACAGTGAGACCTTACCTTAAAAAAATAAAGAAAGAAAGAAATTTTTTCTTACAGTTCTGGAGGCTAGAGTTCTGAAATCAAGATGCCAACAGGGCCATGCTTTCTCTAAATGTTCCAGGCAAGTATTCTTCCTTCCTTCTTTCTGATTTCTGGTGTTTGCCCAGAATTCTTGATGTTTCCTGGCTTATACATGCTTCACACCAATCTCCACCTTTGTCATCGCATAGTGTTCTCCCTATGTGTTTGTGTCCAAATTATTTCTTCTTATAAGGATACCAGCTATTGAATTAGGCCCCACCCTAATCCAGAATTACCTCATCATATCTTGATTACATCTGCAAAGACCCTAGTTCCAAATAAGGTCACTTTCACAGGTATGAGGGGGAAAGACTTAAACACTTCTTTGCGGGGGGACACAATTCAACTCACAATAGTATCTTAGGTCTAGAAACATCTCCCAAAGAGTAAGCCAAAAAGAAACCTTATTGGAAGCTATGCATGTCCAAAGACAGTCCACCTGTGCATGGATCAGACACATGCTGGAGCTTTCTTGCAACTGACAAGCACACGGAAAAAGAATCAACTGAAAGGCATGAAATTGTCATTCTGGTGGGAAAGGGTTTGGGAAAATGCCCTGGTTTCTCTTGAGAGTCAGATTGATTCTTAAAGTAATCTACTTTAATCAACATTATATAATCCTGCTAAAGGACATGCAGTGAAAGCCGTGATGCAAGCAGGGCCGAGCTCAGGGAGGAACCTTGCCCTACATTGTTATGCAGCGCTACTGCGCAGCTGGCACAACTTTCTGCTCTCTCTGCCTCCAGCACCTCACCCGGCAACTAACCCAGTTTAGTCAGACCTTCCAATGTTAAGGGAGGTTCTATATTTAGACAATGTTCCCGGCCTGAGGATGAACTGTACTGGCAGTAGTGTCACACCTTCACATAACTCTGTTCCTACCCTTTCTTTGTTAGGAGAACCAACATTCTTCTCTAGCACATGAACTTAAGAATATTTTTAGAGGTAGAAAGACCCCAGAAGCTCATCTAATTCAGCTCATTTTTACAGCATCCAAGTACAGATGTTAGAGCCCACTGCTTTGATTTGAATCATAGTTCTACCACTTCCTAGCTTTGTGCCTTTGGACCATTTCCTTAACCTGTCTTTGTCTGATTTTTCTCATCTGTAAAATATAGATGATAATAGTATTTACCTCAAAGGGCTACTGGAATTGTAGATAGATCCATGTAAAGGATGTAAAGCAGTGCCTGGCACACACTAAATTCAAAAGAAATTTTAACCGTTATTTTCTATCATGGTTTCTGATGGGCCCAGTAAGGCTCAAGACATGACATGAGCTGCCTGACTAAACCAGCAATTTAGTACACAGTCAGACCTGGAATTGATCAGCTGGGGCACTACCCTTCTACTTGGTCTACTCCTAGCACACTTAGAGTAGCTCCTTTGAGATGGATGCAAAGGGTAGAAGCTATGCCTTACCCCCAGCTCTATCACTTTGGTTTTAATTTGTTTCCCAGACTGTCCAATTGTCACTGTGAAATTCAGGAGATGGTCTTGGGGGAGATGAAATGACAACAACAGCAAGTTAGATTGGAGGGGTATGAGGTTAAAGGCAGGAAAACCACTTAGCTGCCATCATAGTAGTCCAGCTGATAATTAATTATATGAGACATGAAGAAAGAAGGAGGAAATTAAGGTTATTAAAAAATAAAAATAAGCTAAGGTAGTTTATTACCAGCAAAAGTGCAAGGCAAGCCAGTAAAAATATAAGTGCCTTCCTGGGCAAGAGCATGAAGGAGAACTCTAGGCATGTAAGACTGGTTTGGTAAAAGCATATGATCACTTCAGCCAGTTATGAGTAAAGCAGAACTGCTGAAGTACCTACGTGGAATCATATGCGATTTCAGCAATTATTTAAATCATAAAAGCAACGCGGGGATTGGGGGAACTGTAGGAAGATGTACCCCTATATTCTGCATCTTCACCAGAGGTGGTAACAACTGAGGGTTGAAAAGCCCAAGAAAGCATCCTGACCTCCACAGCATAAGAGAGTCTTGCATGGCACCCAAAAGCACGGTTATTTGGGGGGAAAGGTCCAGATGAAAAGAAGGAAGCAAGTATTTTTAAAATATCCCTGTGCTCCAGGCATGTCAATTCACCTAATCAAATTCTTGAGTCCCAATCCCAACCTCAAATGATAAAGGAGTTTAAATGGTGGTGCCGGCTCGGCGCCTGTGGCTCAACGGGCTAAGGCGCCAGCCACGTACACCTGAGCTGGCGGGTTCGAATCCAGCCCGGGCCCGCCAAACAACAATGACGACTGCAACCAAAAAATGGCCGGGCGTTGTGGCAGGCGCCTGTAGTCCCAGCTACTTGGGAGGTGGAGGCAAGAGACTCACTTGAGCCTAGGAATTAGAGGTTGCTGTAAGCTGTGATGCCACAGCACTCTACCCAGGGTGACAGCTTGAGGCTCTGTCTCAAAAAATAAAATAAAATAAAATAAAATAAATGGTGGTGCCTCCACTTTGTAGACAGGAAGAAGTATTGGTAGCAACTGGTAGGTGATTGGATGTGGGATTAAGGGAAATGAGCCCTTGAGGATGATGCCCCAATTTCTGGTAGTAATTTGGAGGGTGGTGGCATTTTCCTGAGTTTGGAACTAATAAAAAGCATTTCCACATTTACTTCCCATTCCAAAGTACCGGTAATCCTAAGAGCAAATATTTGCTTTTCATACTCACTTTCTTATTTAATCCTCCATCACCCCTACTAGGTAGATTTATTCTTATCTTTTTTACAGATAAAGGAATCAAAATTCAGAGACATCACAGAACTCTGGTTTCCTAACACCGTATCACAAGGACTTTCAGTCTGTCAGGGTCATGGCAAAAATGCCAGTAACTGAGGAAACCACACCAAAAGAGGAGCTGTGGTATACAATCCAGAAGGGACCTTTGCCTTCAAAATCCCATATCCAACAGGTAGGATAAGGAGAACATTCTAGCTCTGCTCTATTTATAGTTTCTCTAGGTTTGGTGCCCCCAGAATGTGTGCCTTTAGCAAAATCAGAAATCTACCTAAATGTCCATCAACAAATGAATAGATGAAGAAAATACGGTGTATGTACACAATGGAATACTAGTCACTCTTTAAAAAGAAGGAAATTCTGTCATTCGTGACAACATGGATGAACCCGGAGGACAGGCTAAGTGAAATAGCCAGGTGTAGAATACTGCTTCATCTCACTTACACAGAGAATCCAAAACAGTCAAACCTATAGAAATAGAGTAGCAGTGGTTACCAGTGGTAGCAGTGGTATGGAGTGGGAAATGGGGAGATTTTGATCAAAATCTCCAGTTCCAGTTACACAGGAGGAATACATTTTCAAAATCTATTGCATAGCATGGTACCCATAGTTAATAATGTGTTATTCATTTCAAAATTGCTGAAAGAGTAAATTTTAAATTTTCTTATCATAAAAAATTTATGTGTGTGAGGTGACAGATATGTTAATTGATTTTATAATAATTCCATAATGTATACGCATATCAAAACATCACATTGTACTCCATAAATATATATGATTATTTGTCAATTAAAAATAAATTATTTTTCCTGTAGACCCAGCTACTTGGGAGGCTGAGGCAAGAGCATTGCTCAAGCCCAAGAACTTGAGGTTGCTATGAGCTATGACACCACAGCACTCTATCCAGGGGTTTTCTGTCTCAAAAGTAAGTAAATAAATATACATAAAATTATTTTTAAAAAATGATATGGGCCTTTGGGAAGTTCTGAAGAAAATTTATACATTCATCAATTCATTCACATATTTTTGAATGCATGCTATTGCCAGGTCTTGTTCTAAAGGCTAGGGATATAGTTCAGGACAACACAGACAAGGCCCTAGTGCTTTGGCACTTAGAAAAGCAAACAAACAACAAAAAAGTAAACAAGCAAGATTCTTTCAGATATTAAGGCTATAAAGAAAGTGAATCTGAGGCAACTGGTGCAGGAAATGTGAAAATTTTCATGAGGAGGGTGGGTCACAGATCATATCTTCATCTACGCAGGACAGAAGAGTTTTGTGTGGGGGTGGGAGGGGAGAAGTCAGCTAAGATCTGGGCAGGGCATCTTTCAGACAAAGAGAAGAGCAGATACAAGACCCCAAGGTTGAGCCAAATCATAGTCTATGGAAGGACAGCAGGTGATGAAGCTAGGGAAACAGGCAGGGATTAATCTACGTAGGTCTTAGCAAGCTAAGAGATTTCAATCTTATTCTAAGTTCAAAAGAAAACCAGTTAAGGATTTTAGGTGGAAAAGTTATTTGATTTATGTTTTAAAAAGATTCCTCTAGCTGCCACATGAAGAGTAGATTACAAAACAGTCCAAATGACAGCAGGGAGTACATTTAGGAGACTATTCTGTTACTTAAAATGAGACCTGATAGTGGTTTGAATTAGGATAAAAGCAGTGGAAATGAGGAGGGAGAAGGTGGAAGGATACAGCATACATATTCCATATTTTGGACAGAGAGTTATTGGACTTGATATGGATAGCAGCAGGAAAAAGGGACTAAAGGGTAATTCATAGTCCTCATTGTCTACTCTGGTGGAAGAAAACACCTTCGCGCCTAGAATTAGGAAGGATCAGGCTTGGGTGGTTAATCTAAATTTAACTTCTGGTTCCACCACTACTAGCTGTGTAACTTTTGGCAAATTTCCCTACATCTCTGCATATGCATTTCCTGATCTATAAAATGGTAATAACAGTGCCTGGCACCTAGGATTATTACAAGGTAATTCGTGTCTAACACTTAACACAGTAGTGCCATACAGTCAGTATTCAATAAATATTCAGTTATCATTATTATTATTATTTTCATTAAGAATCATTTACCAGGAAACAAGCTGTTATTTTTTTCTGTTGTTCCCAACCATGCTTGGCTTGGAGTCTCTTGCTTCTTATTACACACTTAATTATACCATCCTCTCAGATCTGAAAGTAGTATCTCTTTGAGTTGGGTTCACAGTAGGAAAGCAATTGATCATCTGCTCTCTGGGTGTTCATGCCGGCAGCCACAAGGCTCCTGACTTGAGTCTGCCCAGGCATCCTTGCCAGGGACATCTGGCAAATAGGACATTTTCACAGGCTACCCTTAGCCAACTCTGCTCAAGTCAACTAGAATTTCCTTGACTATACTTGGCATACTCAGAAACACTACTCAGGTGTTAACACTATGTAATAAAGCTTAGTTATCCATGAATGGAGTCATGTTGCAGGATAGCTGTATTAGTTATCCGATGGACCAGCACCTTTAAACAAAGATTTAAACCATGACCTGGAGTAAATAACACATCATGACCCAGTACACAAGTGTATAATAGAAACAAACCAACATGAAACAGAATTTATTCTTTACCACACGTGTACACTCTGAGTAGTTCCTATTCCTGTCCACACCAACACCACCACTGCCTTTTTTTTTCAAATTGTGATCACAACCAATTAAATTGATTTCATGACCTATTAATGGGTCATGACTCATAGTTTGAAAAGCTGTGCTGGAGGGTCACAGCAGATTGTTTTATAGCTCTGAGCGAATATTTCTCTAAACCTCCTTTTTCAGAAAGTTTGTTTCTCTAGCCTCACCCTGTGTGGTTTGCTATGATTTGCATGTGTTTGAACTCTCTACATCTGTACAAAGCACTCATTACTTACATTTTTCAAAGGATGCTTTTAACTCAAGTGTTAGCCCATCTGTTAAGACCTATTTATTACTTTTTAAGACAAAAAAAATTAAAAGCAAATTGGGAATTCCAGGCTCATGCTAACCAGGATTTTTTTTTTCTTCTTGTAAAAGCCTTCCATCTGCCCTTTCTTGGACACGACTCAAATAGGAGCACACATCTCATCAAACTGAATGTGGGTGCTGTCAAAAGCTGCCAAAATATCATGCCATTTGCTTTAACTTCTTAAGGAAAATTAAAATCAGATTTAACATAATGAGTTGTTTTGTTGCTTTTCTTTCCATCTATTATAGGAAACATGGACTTTAATTTACTATGTGGAGGCTTATGTAGTGGCCTTACAAGGGCAGTTTCCAAGGTACCCTCAGATAAACTGGACACCACAATTCTGCTGGGGCAAAGATTAGCAACAGAGAAATAAACTGTTGTGGGAGCAGAGGAAAAACTAAGAGCTCTAGCTCTGAACCCCATTAGACAGGAACCCCAGGGTAAGGGCAATCACCTCATCTGGCTTGTTTTCCTCTCTCCTGCAGAGCCTAGCCCAGAGGAGGTTGCTCAGTACCTTCAAATTCCATTCCCTTGGCAAGTCATTTAATCTTTGACTAGTTCTTTTTTCTTGACCTGAGATTTAAAATAATAGCTGCCTACCTACTCTACCAAAGATCTTCTGAGAATAATCAGGAATTAAAGAGTCATGTATAAGAAGACAAAGGCTTGAACAGTTACATCCCAGTTATCATAAGTCAGAACCTACAGTATCTTGGAAAGTCTTTCCTCCCTGACCAAGATGGATAATCTCACAGTCTCAAGGACAATGGCCCCTCCACAACTAAGAAGGCCACAGCTATAAAAACCTGAGGACTGGCAGGTGCCATGCAACAATTAAGAGCAGAGACTCTGACGTCAACCATACCCAAGTGTCAAAGTTCTGGCTCTACCACTTAGATTTCTATGATCTTGAACAAAACACATGATTTCTCCAAATCTCAGTTTCCTTATTAGGATGTTTGGAGATTAAATGAGAATAAATCATCAAGAGTACTTAACAAAATGCTTCCTCTCTAGCAAAAAATGAAGCCTATAAGTGGCAGGTGGTATTATTATTTTTGTTATTATTATTATTATTATTAAGGAAAATTATCCAAGTATCTTATAGGAGAAGAACAACCAAAATGTGGGAAAGTCTGTAAAAAAGAAGAAAGGAGGTATGGCTTAAGGTGAATATGATGAAATGGATTTGAAAAGCAATGAGAATACAAAATAAGAGATTGATGAAGCTGAAGAATTAAATGGAGAATCCAGTAAGAACTGCTTTCCTAAATCAGTAACTCAGTGGCTGAGTCCTGTTTAATCACATATATATCTTGTGATTAATCATGGGACCTTATTAAAATAGAAGATTATTTTTCAATTTCCTTTCATATCATTTTCATCTCTCCTTGTCACTTTCTTATTCTATAGAATGCTCTTCAAGAAAGCTAATTTTTGGTTAATTGCAATATGTTTATTATGGACTCTATCACATTTTCTCTACGAATCCCTTACTATCGTTCTGTGTTGCTAAGTCAACTTCTATAGTTCTAATCAATGTGCCCCTTGAGTAGTACATGGTCATTCCATATATAATATATGAAATAGAAGAATTAAAGAGGGTGAGGGGCAGAGAATCATCCATCTAGTGTGAAGATCTTGATGGAATAAAAATAACTGTTGTAACATTTTTAGTTGGGTTTTAGCAGCACTTCTTTGCTCACAACATTTAGCATAACCTATTTTACCTGGTCTGCCTGTTTCAAAAATAAGATTCTTATCTCTAGTTCTAAAGTTCAATGAATCTCCTAATTACGTCTGACAACTTTCTTTTTCCTTTTTTTTTTTTTTTTTTTTTTTTTTTTGACAAGTTTCTTTTTAATGCAAGACTTCTAAAACATGTCTCCTCACCTGTGCCTTGGTGTCTCCTTCACTTTACACTTGGGACTAAATGTGGAACCCCCATTTCCTATGCCTAGGTCAGTTTCTTGTGAATTTCCTAGGCCTGAATTCCATGGTTGGACTGTGTCCATTCATTAATGCACTCATTCACCTTCCCCCCGGCGGAAGGGACTGCATTCATTCGTTTCCTGGCCAAGGAACCCATACACCTATATATACCCTGAGGCTAGAGGCCTAGAGGAGGAGATGGGGAAAGACC
>CAUYRH010059842.1:0-63504 GCA_963574655.1 Perodicticus potto | reverse complement strand
GATGCTATTTCAGAACTTGATATTGGCCTGTTCAACATTTCCACTTCATTCTGGCTAAGTCTAGGAAGGTGGCATGCATCCAAGTATTGGTCAATTTCCTTCAGATTTTCATATTTCTGAGAGTAAAGTTTCTTGTAATATTCGTTAAGGATGTTTTGAATTTCTAAGGGGTATGTTGTTATTTCGTTTTTACCATTTCTGATTGATGAAATTAGAGATTTTACTCTTTTTTTCCTGATTATGTTAGCCAAAGGTTTATCTATTTTATTGACCCTTTCAAAGAACCAACTTTTTGATTTATCAATCTGTTGTATAATTCTTTTGTTTTCAATTTCATTTAATTCTGCCCTGATTTTGGTTATTTCTTTTCTTCTGCTCGGTTTGGGGTCGGAATGTTGTTCCTTTTCCAGTTGTTTGAGGTGTCCCATTAAGTTGTTAACTTCCTCTCTTTCCATTCTCTTGAGGAAGGCTTGTAGTGCTATAAATTTCCCTCTTAGGACTGCCTTTGCAGTATCCCAGAGGTTATGATAATTCGTATCTTTGTTGTCATTTTTTTCCAAGAATTTGGTGATTTCCTTCTTAATCTCATCTCTGACTGATCTATCATTCAGAATAAGGTTATTTAAATTTTCTGAGGTTAGACTTGTGACCTAATATGTGATCAATTTTGGAGTATGTTCCATGGGCTGATGAGAAGAATGTGTATTTAATTTTATTAGGATGAAGTGTTCTGTAGATGTCTGCTAAATCCAGATGTTGTATGGTTAAGTTTAGATCTAAAATGTCTTTACTTAGCTTTTTCTGAGAGGATCTATCCAACACTGCTAAAGGAGTATTAAAATTTCCAACTACTATAGAGCTGGAGGAAATCAAGTTACTTATTAGAGTTTTTCTTATAAATTGAGGTGTATTCTGGTTGGGTACATAAATATTAATAATTGAAATCTCATCATATTGAGTATTACCTTTAACAAATATGAAATAACCATCTTTATCCTTCCTTATTTTGGTTGGTTTAAAGCCTATTGTATCTGTGAATAAGATTGGAACACCTGCTTTTTTCTGTTTTCCATTTGCCTGGAATATAGATGACCATCCCTTCACCTTGAGTCTAAATTTATCTTTTAAGGTAAGGTGAGATTCTTGTATGCAGCAGATATCTGACCTGAGTTTTTGTATCCAGTCAGCCAACCTATGCCTCTTTAGAGGACAATTTAAACCATTCACATTAATAGGACACACCATTTTTTTAAACATTCCATTTTATCAGCACTGTTAGATGCCATCATGATTCTGACATTTTTCCTTGTTCTATAGTTATTTTTTCAAAGGGGGATGATTAATTTCCTCCCTTCCTCCCTCCCTCACTGCCTCCCTTCCTTCCTTCCAAAACATCATCTTCTTTCAGCAGTCACCACTAAGAACACTCACAATGTACGCTTTTAGATTGTGGTAGGGAATGCAAATGATAATTGAGCATTGAGCATTGAGCTTATTTGGGCTTTGAACATAGTTGAGTCCTGATCAGATGTACACATTCTGATAATTAAAAATAGGCACATTGGGTGTTTCAAAAATATAATCATGTAATTTTGTGATGTGAAACTCTTTAAGAATTCAATCATAAAACTAGTAACCAGTGAACCTCTGTTTGGAGCTGCTATAGCTAACGTTATATTGAGATGACAATTAACTAAAGAGAGAGAATTTAATTTTTTCACGTGATGTATAATATGCAATATACCTCCCTGTAACTTTAGTAAATATTTTCCAAGTAAATCACACTCTATTTAGTTCTGTATTACTTACTATGACATCTTCATCTCATCTCAAGACTCCCTGGTCTCTGTCAGTTATCATTGCCTGTCTAGCATAGTAGCAAAATGAATTTCATCAGCAAAATGGAGTTTTCAACAGAATGTTTCTTCTTAATAGAGCACAGTTATCAAGCAAAGATATGAAAGATTGATCAAATAATAGCCCTTTTACTCTCTGATATACTTAAAAATATATGGATAGCAATAGCATTGCTATTATGCTGGTGGTGGTACCAGTTTAGAAGAACATTGAAGTGTTTTACCCAAGTTAATAGTGAATACAGGGACAGGAGATGCTGTTCAGGTCACAGACCCAAGTATTAGTGCCCTGTGCAAAATGCACATTTATTGTCTTCTTAATACACTGCTTCTTGGCCTTTTGGCTAAGATCAAGTGTATTATCTTCTTAATACAGATTGAAGGAGATGAGTAATTACAAGTTCTCACTGATACTATGGTTATAAAATGTTTCTAAAATTGTGAAGTCTATAAATGGCACAGTCTGTCCTGACCCTATTACCTGAAGACTTAGTTCTAAGAAATGACTCATGGTTATCACCTGCTAGGAAGGTGAAAACTGAATATCACATCCTTATTTCAATGGAGACATTAGTCTCCATAAGACTTAAGTATAGCCATGGATATTTTTCAAGCAATAACAAAAAGGAGAAATTAAAACTACTTCCTAAAGGTAGGTTGGTGTGAACATTTAATATTTTTAACTATTTGTGCCATGCAATAGTATTGACTATGTACAATTACATTCCTCTTTTTTGGGAAAAAAGAAATGTTCTTCTTTTTTATAAAAATCATAGCATATACTTAAAATTTTTTTTTTGAGATTGAAATTTGGGGGTCTATTAACCAATATATGAAAATGTAAATTATATTTTGACATGGTTCTAAAATTTTTTATTTATATTTCTGCTTATAGATATATATACACTTAGTTATGTGTTGATCAAAAAGTGAATTATTTACAAAGCTATAATTTTATATTTCTTATAATTGAAAATATGCCTCCTTAAAATAAAAATCTTTTCATGACAAAAGTGATGGGTATTTTTGTCATAAGAAAGGATTGGGTTTAACAATTTTAGACTTTTTAATATTGTTTAAATAAATGCCAGGAATAACACAAAAGATTTTTCAGGTCTTTATCTTTTTAACATATATTTGGTATATTTTTTTCTTAATATATTTTGTGCAAAGTATCAAATTCCAAAATTATTTGCTTTGATCCAGTAGAAATGCATTCATCTATCATAATACTTTAAGATAAAAGTAATATCTGTTTCTCTTAGAAGATGGAGGTTTACCCAGGGTGACACTTCTCCTTTATTCCTTCATTTATCAAATTTTGTAATAGTCATTTTCTAAACAATTGTGTGAGTTAATAAGTAGAAGAAACACCAACACACAGCTCTTAGGGAGTTATGCCTAGATAGCCCACAGGCTGATCTTTGCTTAGTTCTTTATTAGCTCATAGCCCTCCCCTAAAATTGGCATTGAGAGAACTCGATAAAAGCTGAGTGAGCAAAGTACTCTGGGCCTCTATTGTGTTTCACCACAGGTAATGGAAGGCTCCTGGGCCCAGCTGTAAACTTTCTTTGTCTTGTGTCTTCATTTTCCCCATTTGGTCAATTCCACTTTAGCAGGTACTCCATGATCCTGGTGAGCTGCTGGTCCCCTACGGTTTTGACCTCCTAAATTCAAGTAATCCTCCTGCCTTGGCCTCCCAGAGCCTAGGATTACAGGTGTTAGCCACTGCACCCAGACATACATGCAGTGTTTGATGCTTACAATTATACAAGTAACTATTAGCTATATATTTATCCTTGTTAGGTATTTTATCCTTTTCTAGTTTTGCAGATGTAGATCCTCTGAAACTATTCTAAAGAACATTTTTGCTTTCAGTAGAGTGGCATTGACATGCATGGTAAGAAGATTGTCCTCTGTCATTGACGGTAACTTCAGTAGGTGCTATGGTTTTGATTACAGAAGAGCTAAGCTTGTAAAAATGCTACTTGAATTCTCCTTGTATACATTTTCTCTCAGCAAGGGTCCCTTCACATAGGGGTAGAGGACTGAATATTATGTACACTTTATCTTATATGTCATCTAAAAATGCGTGGGGAATAATGTTTATGATTTCTAAAAATTACGAATCTGATGAATTAATTAACCTGGGAAAAGTGGTTTCCCTAAGAATTAGGTTATTATATACATAATTTGATTGTTTTCATTTAAATTTAACAGCTTTTCAGTGTAAAGCAAACAAATATAAATGTGAAATAAACCAGAAACTTTCTTCCCCATAAAACAAAACATGACCTCTTCTGCAGTGGCACAGGAGGAAAATGAGGAAATCTTGTGAACTGAAGGGCTGGAGGGACAGCCCTGTGACACTGCAGCTTTGGGAGAAGGGCAGGGGAGACCCTGCGGCCATACTCCTGCAAGGCCCTTCCCTTCTCTACTCCTTTACCAGTTCTGTTTCCTCTGTTCCATCTCGGGATTCTTCAGGCTTTGGACCTGGGCTCCTGCCCCCCATTCTACCCTCATTTCCTTGGTGACCCATCCATTCCCTTGGCTTTAAACGTCTTTACTCCCATGACTCTCAAACTTAGATCCCCAGGTCAGACCCCTCATCTGACTCCAAACTCAGATATTCAACTTCTGCCTTGACATCTCTACTTGGTGTCTCAAAACTTTAACTTGAAATTATTAAATCTGGAATATTTTGACATTATGGTCACTGGAATAACAAATTCTTGCCAGCATGACTAGGAGAAAACAAAAAAGATTATGATTATAAAGGTGCTGACCATTTCTTGGAGAATGAAGATAAGGGCTGGCTTTAGAATCCTTTAAAGGTTTTGCAGGTATTTTGGTTTCTACAGTTGTTATTGTTTAGTTTATATTTCAGAGAAGTCGTAAGGACAATTTCTGTGTTCTTTGGGCTTTTAGCCTTGGTAATATGAAATAGAACATTTAAGGAAGTAACACCTTATAACCACTGTCCCATATGTCATTTACTGTTTGAAAATGACATTAGCATTTGAGGTTTTGTGGACTGTGGAATCTTCTTATTAACCACTTTTAAATCTCTGAGATATTTAAGTTCTGAGGAATCAATTTGAAAGTTATATTGGTTCAGGAGGCCCATTTCTGGACTAAAACTCTAATATGTATGCTGATGGGATGAATTTATAGAGATGATTCAAATTCCCAACTCAGCCCTTTCCTGTACAGAAAACCAGTCAATTTCAACATATTAACTTGTGATAGAATGAATAAGGAATATTTCCCTCAATATTAAAGTAAGACTATTTGTAACTGTGATGATTTAAAAAAAAAAAACACAAAATAAATCATGTTTCTTTCCGGAGAATCAAATATTCATTTGCAATAGGAACATGATTATTGAATTCCACTTTAAATAAAGTTCAGGTAGACTGAAATAGGACAGTGGCATTTTAGAGAGTGATCATTCTAAAATTCTATGCAGTGTGTTTGTGGCTGTGCTTTTCAACTTTCTTGATAAACATAGCTAATAACTTTGGTTTAATCTTTTCCAATGAATTAGCAAAGCAGAAAGTTTGCTTCAGGTTGATCTAATGTTTATTTCACTGATTAGACCATCTCCCACCCTCTCTCAATCTCAGTTTTCCTTATGGCAGCAGTGGAACCACCAGGCTCTTTCTTGTTTCTACCTTGACTGACCAGTAGGTGGCATTGCTTGCCTTGGCTGCTTTGTCAAGTCTTCTTTCTTCCTCTGTGAACCTGAGTAGCCAGTCAGTTATTTGTTTTATTCTTATTATATCCATTCCGATTTGTCCAGTCTGATTTTTGAGTTCATCTGTGATCACAGTAAGGAGAGCCCCATGTCAGCTAAAGTGTCTTTGATACCCAGATAGCTTCTTTTCCCGACCTTGGGGATTATATTGTGGGGTTCCACAGGGTGTTCAAAGTGAGTGACTAATTCTACCAAAACACCCAAGGTTCCTCTGGACCTGAGAGGTGAAGAAATGACTGAGCATCGAAGTGCTGCAGAGGTGATTATGGTTAAGATCCTGTGAAATATAGATGACTTCCTACCAGTCATATAGATGACTTCCTACCAAGCATGAAATTAAGTAGGCATGTTAAACCTTTAAAACCCTGTTCATGACTTCAAACCTTTTAAATGAGGTACAAGCAAACAGTTGATTGTGAATTCAGTTATTCTTTGCTTGAATAAATAAAACAAGTTGAATTTCTTTGCATCTAGTAATCAATATTATGTGGATAATTCACACTAAGACTTTATTTCCACTGAGATAGAATTATGGCCAGACATTGATTCATATGTTACTGTTTCAACAGCTGCCAGTTGAAGTGTTTCTTCTTTCTGATGCTTTTCACATTCAAGTAATTCCCCAATATTTTTGAGCTATAATGTTGTGAAAAATTTCCTCTATTTAGTGTGTATTAGTTCTATTATCTCCAGATGTTACTTGGGAGCCTCATTAGCTAGAGTTAAATGATATTTGTTACAATCAAAAGTTTTAAAAGTTGGAATATTAATAGTTTTCTGTAATCATAAAAATATAGAACTGCTTCCCTAAAAGACGATACTTGCCTGTTCTTGGTCCAGGGCCTTTATGAGTGATTTCCCGCTGCTGTGTGATTTTGAGTTGCCACGAGAGAAGCAGGTGCATCACAATTCAACACCCTCCATTCGGAATCGTGTCTCTGGGATAGCAGAGATGTAACAGCAAAGGGGAAGTTGAAAAGAATCAGTAGCTTCTAGGGAATTTCCTGTTATTAACCCTACTGAAAAGTAGCGTTGCCCGTATTATCTTATTCTATCTATTCATTTTTGCGTTATCTTACCTATTATTTTTTGTATTATTTTAAATGTCTGAATTCTTTACATTGCTTTGATCATAAGAATTTCATAATGTTTGGAGCTTAGTAATTGGTTTCAGGAGTAGCATAGACAATTAGGTGGTGAATGTCACACATTAAATCATCGCTAGATTTATTAATATAGCTGATTTGTGGTTCATTTTTACATGAATGTTTGTTTTCTCTGTCAGTATTTTATTAGGTATAGCATCTTCCTCCTAATTGGAACCAAATTTCCCAACCAAACAGTGGGTGTGGACTGTAGTAGCCTGCGAGAGAGCATGTTCCCATGATTGACAGTTGTGGGGACCTATCTATGTGCCTGATGCCCTTCCCTCCCCTCCCCTCTCCTCCCCTTCCCTTTCTTCTTCTTATTTTTAAAGATATCTGTTCCCCAGGCTGGAGAGCAGCAGCCTCATAATAGCTTGCTGCAGCCTCAAACTTCTGAGCCTAAGTGACCCTCCCACCTCAGTACCCTGAGTAGTTAGGACTACAGGTGTATGTCAAAATGCTTGAGTAAGTTTTAAATTGCTTATAGAGACAGGGTCCAGCTCAGGCTGGTTTTCCACTTCTGGGCTCAAGTGACCCTCCTGCCTTGACCTCCAAAGTGCTGGTATTATAACTGTGAGCTACCATGCCTGTCTCATTTCCTATGGATCTGGAGGATTATGACTCATCTTATTGAGGTAATGAACAGTCTCCACTTTGAGTATCAGTCTCATTGCCCTTGAGAGGGTGTGCCTCCCCTGATGGGCTAGGACCTCTCATTGTTCCTAGGGCCTATAAAGTGGCTTTTATATAAACTATGGTATCTTGTTAGTTAGGATTCAGTTACGGAGAATAGAATCTGTTCTGTTTTAAGCAGAAAGAGATTTAGTATAGATTACTAAAAAGGCCTCAGAATTGTTTGAAGGACTCCAGAGAAGACTCTCGTGTGGGGAGGAAGACACTAGAATGAATTCCCAAAGCCTTGCTGCCCAATTTGGCTGCCAAAGCTGCTTCTGCTAAATTAGTACTGACTCTGGGGCTACAACATTTCCCGTCTATCTGTCCCTGGGTGAGCAATGCCTCATGCCCTGTCTCTCTCATGATTAACTTGGTTTTGAATTCAGGTATTGAATGCACATGATTGGCAGAATTAAATCATATTTGGAACCCACATCTGCAAGGAAATCTGAGAAAGATCATTTAGCTTTTGGCTATGACAGTATAAGAAGGATAACACAAAGAGATTGAAATAGATGATGAGCATGCCAGTCCTCAGTTTTTGTTTGTCATTACCAATAGTCTGTATTTAAATCAGATCAGTCCAACCTCACTTTCCAAATTGGTAAAATTCCATCCATCCCAAATGTTTTTTGTCATGATGAATTGTAAGGAGACAGCTAGAACATGTATACAGACAGGTAAAATATCTTTCCTTTATGTTGCCATGCTTCTAAATGAGCAAGAACTAGCTAGCATCTTTTGTTGAGGTTTATGTGAAAGTTGGCAGAGATAACTATTGGATAAGGAATACAACCATACTACCCAAGCAGACACCATTGTCTTTTCTTTTCTTTCTTTTTTTTTTTTTTTTTACTTTTTTGAGCCTGAGTTTCTCTCTGTCACCCTGGGTAGAGTGTCATGGCATCATCATAGCTTAGATCAACCCCAAACTCTTGGGCTCAAATGATCTTCTTGCCTCAGCCTCTCAAGTAGCTGGGATTACAGGTGCCTGCCACAATACTCAGCTGTTTTTAGAGACAGGGTCTTGCTCTTGCTCAGGCTGGTCTCAAACTTTTGAGCTCAAGCAACCCACCCTCCTTAGCCTCCCAGAGTGCTAGGATTACAGGAATGAGCCACAGCACCCACTTGACATGACTGTCTTAAGACAAAAATAATCTAATTAGAGGCTTTTATTCTGGAAAACATGTAGTGCAAGTGAATTTCAAAGAAAAATGTTGAGTTGTGCCATATGAGGCAACTTGGTGGCACACTCCTCCCTCTCCATTTCTCTGGTGACAAGGCATATGTCAGGGCTGCTTTTAATTTGGGATTCAGTGACTGGGCAATCATCTGCTGTATTTTCGTTTCATTTATATTTTATCTGCCTTTGTGGGAGACTTAAGTGTTCCAGTGTTTTTATTTTTCTTAAAAAACTTCTTTGTTCGTATACAAATGGTGGTTCACTTGAGATGACTATATTAGGCTAACTTCACTATTACAGAATATCTCAAAGCAAATGAAGTAGACAACTCATAACAAGAAACTAAGGGGGGGTGGGTGAGCAAGATGGCAGACTAGAAGGCTTTCTGGGCTGGCCTCTCCCAACAAGACAGGGTAAACAGCAATAACCCAACAATATTTGGCTGGGGGAAACTACTTGGATTCATCCCTTGTGGGCACAGCAAGATGGTGGTGGACTGCAGGAGACAGTGGGACATCTAGAACAAAGGCAAGTTCCTGGGAGCTGGCAGCGACTGGCTGGCCAGCCCTCTCATGGAGGTCTGGTAGGAAAGGAGCCGTTCTGCAATTTGTGGATTTTGGGGAAAGCTGGGCATTGGAACCACTATAGAAAGACTGGACTAGTGGTTGGATTCAAACAGTGTACACCTAACAGGTTTAACTAGTGGGTGGAAGGGGTTTCCCATCAGCTTGTTGTCTGGTGGCTGCTACCTGGGTCTTAATTGCAGGAAGGTCTATTCCCAGGGGCCTAGTACACCGCTAGCCATGGTGCCTGCCTGGTATGCCAAGTTGAGTTTTTCCCACCCCTGATGGGTACTGTGAGACTTGCCTCCCAAGGATCCTGGAGAGCATTAAGACCCAACCCAGTGGTACTGAAAGCTGAGTAAACAACCAGGCACTTACCCAGGGCAACTAAGTAAGGGACCCGTTCTTCTTTGGAACAAGAAAGAGGTTTCCAGCTGTGTGTTCTCCTCCTAACAGTGGTTCTCATCCTTTTTGATGCTGCGACCCTTTAATACAGTTTCTCATGTTGTGGTGACCCCCACAACCCTCCACTATGGTTTTGGGTCACCACAACATGAGGAACTGTAATAAAGGGTTGCGCCATTAGGAAGGTTGAGAACCTAAGCCACAGCACCAGTGTCACAGCTCACGGCAACCTCCAACTCCTGGGCTTAGGCGATTCTCTTGCCTCAGCCTCCCGAGTAGCTTGGACCACAGGCGTCCATCACAACGCCCAACTATTTTTTTGTTGCAATTTGGTGGGGGCGGGGTTTGAACCTGCCACTCTTGGCATAGGGGCCAGCGCCCCACTCACTGAGCCACAGGTGCCACCCATTTTTATTTTTCTTTTTTAGTGTCTTTTTCTTTTCTCTTTTCGGTTGTTGAGTTGATAGTTGATATGATTATTTAATTTTTTTGTCTTGTTTTATGCTAGTTTGTTTGGTTGTTGTATTCTTAATCTCCATTTTTACTTTCCTCAAGAGTGAGGGCTCCTGTATTTTTGTTACAGTAACTCAACCCCATTTATTTTCTATATCTGTTTTGGTTCTCCCCCTTTTTCTCTTTGGGTAGAGACTTTTTTACTTATCTCATCTTTTCCACACAAACTCATACAACTCCTAAGATATCCCTTCCTTTTCTTTTGTTTGTTTGTTTCTTTCTGGGTTCTTCTCTTTTTTCTTTATCTGAAATAACTATATTTTAAACTTTCCTTATTCTTATTTTTCTTTTTACATTTTCTTTCTCTCTTTTTTCTGAGAGCTAGGTGGTCTTGGCATTGATCTGGATAGGAAGTCATGGCAGAGGTCTGGCTCAAGGAGGTCATGAGATCACAGTCTAGGGAGACCTTTTACTTTTGGCCTATGGAAGCATAGCATTGGCAAGTCTAAGCTGCTGAAGTTTTTTTCTGTTTTTCCTATTTTTCTTTTCTTTTTCCTTTTTCTTTTCTTTCTGTTCAGAGTTAGGGTCTTGCTTTCCACATGTTGGTAAGGAGCTCCTGATAGGAAGGACCCACCCAGCCCAAACCTCCTTAATGCTTCAGTTGCAGGTGTGGCCAGAGCATTCTGCTGAACATTTCCATTTCTCCTATTACTCTCAGTCTCTCCTTCTGTTCTCCTGCTTTTCAATTCTTTAATTCTTTTCTTTCATTACCTTTCCTTTTTGTTTCCTTCTTTTTTCTTCTTTCTTTCCTTTTCTCTTCTTTCTTCCTGCTTGCTCTTTACCCTTCTCTTCCTTTTGGCCTTTATACTAAGAGGGTGTTTCAATACCTAAGCTCTGAGACAAGGTAATTTAAAGCAAAGGAAAAAGTGAGAAGAAAAAAGTGTGGCAAGGAGGTGAACAAGAAGAAAACACACATGAGTGGAACTAACAGAAAAATTCTGGCAACATGAAAAATCAAAACAAAGTAACTCCCCCAAGGGAAGATGAGGCAGCTATTGCAGAGACTTCCACCTATAAAAAAGTAATAGAATTGACTGAAAGGGAATTTAAAATATGGATAATAAAGGGAATGGGCAAGAAAGTAGAAAAATAGAACCAAAAGATGGTGAGAAATATGTAAAATATTGAAAGGTTATGGCGGAGCTTAGTGAAATGAAGGAGACAATCAGGGAATGTAAAGATGTAGTAGAAAGTATTGAAAATATTATATTATGGAGAAGAAAGGATCTTAGAGCTAGAGGATAAAGTTCTTTAGTTAACCTTGTGGTCAAAGATGTAGAAAAGAGAGAAAGCAGAACAGTTGCTCAGGGAACTATGGGACTTATGAAGCATTCAAACATACAATAGTAGGGATTCCTAAAGGGGAAGAAGATCATCCGAAAGGAACAGAAGACTTACTGGAGAAAATCACAAATGAAAACTTCCCAAGTTTCACTAAAGATTCCAACACACTCCGTTTAGAGGGATATTGAACCCCATGTCATTTCAGCTCAAACAGAGCCTCCTCAAGGCACTATGTCATGAACCTGTCCAAAGTCAAGACAAAAAAGGAAACTCTGTAAGCAGCCAGGAATGAACTCCAACCGACCTACAGGGGTAGAGCCATTAGGTTGACTGCAGACTTATCAACTGAAACATTCCAAGCCAGAAGAGATTGGTTATCCACCTTTAACCTTCTTCAGTAAAACACTTTTCACCCTAGCATTCTGTATCCTGCTAAACTAAGCTTCAAAATTGATGGAGAAATCAAATCTTTTGCTGACATGCAGACATTGAGGAAATTTGCCACAACAAAACCAGCTCTACAGGAAATACTTAGACCTATTACAAACATTGTTCATCACAAAAAACTATGAGCAAAGTTAACACACAGAAACAAAAGGTCAAAACTTAGCTTCCACAATCATGCAAAGGAAAAAAACTATGTAACGGACTTTCACAAAATATGATGAATAGAACTTCACCATACTTATCAATTATCTCAACAAATGTAAATGGCTTTAGCCCCCCACTGAAGAGGCACAGGCTGGCTGACTGGATAAAAAAATCACAAACCATCCCAGAAAATGCACTATATGAAGTTAAAAGGTTTTGTACTGCTATGTATATGTGAAGTTTCTAGTGGCTTTGAAAGAATGTCTGATCTCTGATAGCATCAGAATTCCACAATGCTACACACAAAGTGAAGTTGACTTTGCATTTGTGATCAGAACTGAGATTAGCATGAACCCTAGTCTGTAGGTTTCCATAAACTTTCTTCAAGCTAAAAGACAAAGCCCAAATATATATATGAAGGTGGTAAAAAAAAATCAGAAAAAGAGGATTTGTCTAAATTAGCCTGAAAAAGTTACATGTTTTTTAGAAAAAAAAATTTAGTGGGAGTTCCTAATACCCAGTTTTTGACATATTCTATCGATATAGGGAAGAATGAATGTATGCATTTCTTGAACTAAGCAAGTATATCAGGCTTTGGGAACTTGTTAATTGATAATCCAAAGAGAAGGTCTTGGAGTCTCAGTTTCTGTAGCTCATAAGCCACACCATGTGTCTGAACATCACACGACTTTTTTTTCCCTTTTTTTAAGTACCATCTGTTAAATCACTTTTCTACAAATATCTATTCTTTTTCAACTTAAAAAAATTTAATGAGCACTTATTATGTAGATTGGCATTATGCTTCATGCTGGTGACATAGATGTGATTCCTGCTCTCGGGAAGTCTGACTCTGAGACCTTCTCCTCACTCCAGCTAACCCGCAGCTCGGTCTTGGAGGTAGGATATCATCATTTGTTCTGGGCAGCCCTAACCCCATCGTTCTTACAGCCCTAAAGTTTGATTTTTTCACCAGGCATTTTATTAGCTGCTGTTTGTGATTTTGTTACTAAACATCACCACTTGATTTAAGTTCTCTCTTCAGTCCTCATTTCCCTCAATCAGGATGTTTTTTCCTTGTCTTTGTTTATATGTAAAAGTGAAAAACAATAAACTTTACTTAAGTAATATTTTCACCAGAAAGGGGCTTAACTCTAAAAGAATTAATGTCAAATCTATGTCTTAGTAAGTTTAGGCATTCCCCGAAGACACAGTTGTTGACAGTCCAGATTTAAATTAGACTTCTAATTACCAAATTTGAAAATAAGAGATACAAATGTGAACAATATCCCTAATTGCTGTAAAGGGAATTGTAGATTCTGACCAGGTGCAGTGGCCCGATTACACCTGTAATCCTAGCACTCTTGGAGGCTGAGGTGGGTGGATTGCCTGAGCTCACCAGTTTGAGACCAGCCTGAGCTAGAATGAGACCTCATCTCTAAAAATAGCCAGGCGTTGTGGTGGGCACCTGTAGCCCCAGCTACTTGAGAGGCTGAGACAAGAGAATCGCTTGAGCCCAAGAGTTTGAGGTTGCTGTGAGCTGTGACGCCATGGAACTCTATTGAGGGTGACAAAGTGAGTTTGTGTTTCAAAAAAAAAAAATAAAATAAAGGTAAGGTCTCTTTATAGAAATTACAGTGGCCAATAGGCCCCAGAACTCTATAGGTTGGGGACCACTCCCACAAAAATCTATTATCAATAAACTTGGTGTAGACGTCATTTCTATTTTTATTCAGGTCTGCTCTTGTCTTTCAGTTAACAAATCTGAAGTTTACCCCACCACTTAGAAAAAAACTTGTGTATTTTTATTTACTCTAAATTCATCCCCCCTTACTTCAACATTTTATCTCCTTCTTTGTTATATTCCAGTTCTTAGTAAACAACCTTGGTACATGTCAATATTTTTTATAGACATTGATCTTTTCTACTTTTGGCTTTGACTGTTCTGTACTGAGTAATGCTAATCTATCTTCCAGCTCTCTCTCTGCACCAATGTGAGGACATTATAGACAGTGCATATTTCCTTCCTAGCCAGCTGCCCCTGTGTTAAACAACGTGCTAATGGCCCTGGAACCAGAAATGGAGGCCACTGCCCATTTTCTCCTTGCTGGGTTGTGTAAGAAAGAATGCTGATGTGGCATTTTAAAAGTTAGTAGAGTTTCTTTTATAAAAAGTTGTTTCGCAATAAAGAAGACTTGGAGATTTCCATCTCTTCTAATCAGTAAGCTCAAATGTTGTTGGCTTGTTGGACTGTCTTAATTTTTGTGATACAACTAAGCACTATTTGGGCCCGGAGGTATGGTGCTATTTTTACTTATTTATTTATTTTTGGTGCTATTTACTTGTGTATCATCACTGAGTTTTCTTACAAAATGGTCCTCCTTCCCCAAGAAAAAATCATAGATTACCCAACAGGATCAAAGAGTGCGTTACAGTGACAATTAGTGTTTGTAGAGTCAGTGTCCCCAGTGGATGTTGGGTTTAAAATTCTAACAATCAGAATATACTTATTTCTAAAGTTTAATTTAATTTAATGTTTTTAGAGACAGGGACTGCTCTGTCACCTGGGCTAGAATGCAGTGGCATGAGCATAGCTCACTGCAACCTTAAACTCCAGAGCTCAAGTAATCATCCTGCCTTAGTTTCTTGAGTAGCTGGGACAGCAAGTACATACCACCAAACTTGGCTCACTTTTGAAAGTTTTTTGGAGAGATGTGGTCTCACTACATTGCGTAGGATGGTCTTGAATGCCTGACCTCAAGTAATCTTCCTGTCTTGGTCTCCCAATGTGCTGAGATAACAGGCATGAGCCACTGTTCCAGGCTGGAAAACACTTATTAAATATTCATCATGTAGGTTACTGTGCTTGGTGCTGGAAACATAAAAAAGGAATAGAGACAAACACTCTTGGTGTTCAGAGGCCTTATGGCTTAGAGCAGGGATCAGACAAGACCAGCGTCAGAAAATCTCTATGATGCAAAGTGGGGAGTGTTAACTTCCAGAGAGACGGAGATGATGGGATTATAAAGAAAGGAACAAATACACCCCATTGGAAAGATTATGTGGTAGAATCTTAGTAGTACCATAAGCCGTGGCCAGCAATGGGGCAGGTAGAGAGTTCCAGACAGAGGGCAAAGCATGGATGGGAAAGTGTAGGATAGACAGGAGGGTGAGTAATTGTGTGAAGAAAAGTAGTGGAATTTCAGCCTGCAAATGCAGATTGGATCTGATCAAAAGGATCTTCAGTATCAAGCTTAGAAAGTTCAGTTACCCCTGATTCCCTCCCAGCCCTCATACAGCTAGTGAGTCCTCTTTTTATAATAGCACATGTCCTGACGCAACCTGGTTAAGCTGTTTATGTGCCTATCTTTTGTGTCAGTAGGGAGCAATTTGAAGTCCTGGTTGGTCATTTATCTCCCTAACATAAGCACTTATCAGAACACAGTCACACACAAAGGAGCTTGGTAAATGTGGTTTTAATTAAAGCCCCATTTAAGTTTGTATTGTTGCATGAAAACTATTCATCATCTGAAAACACATCGTGCGCACCTGCGTGCACACACACACACAGCCTGCAGTTTCATAAAGAAGCAGCCTTTACAAGTTGAGGTTTTCTCTGAAGGTTATTGATTTCTCACTTTTCTGATGATTTGGTAGGCTTCATGGTGATATGAGGTGTGGCTTTAACAGGCTGAAAAAGCTGCTGTCAACTTGGTGATTACATTTTTCATATTCTCAACCCTGGTGGGCAACAATGTGTGAAAAAATTGAATTCTTAATTGCTGCGGAAAAGGCAGATTACTGTCTGCATTTGCCATAGTGATTTTAAGTTGAAGAAAATGTAATTTTTTTGGTGTTCCTTGTTTTCTGTAGAATAAAGTCTAAGTCTTTACATGGCATTCAAGACCTGCAGCAGTTTCCTCAAAAGAACATTTTTAGTTCATTTTCTGCCACTGTCTGGTCTCCCTTGTGTCGGCTACAGGGAACTCTTCAGCCTCCTTAGGTTATGACATGAACTTCAATCCTCTGTCTTTGCCTGCGCTGTTCCTTCTGCTCCCATATAGACAAGGGAAACATAGCTATGGTAGCAGACAAACTCCCAGATCTTGGGGACTTAGTATGATTAAAGCTTATTTTTGCTCAGATAAACGTCAAACAGTCAATTCCAGACAGTGGTCTTTTCCCACATATTTTCAGGGACCCAGGTTCCTTTACCCTGTGGTTCCACCGTCTTCACACATTACTACCACAGTTGTCCTCGCCATCTCCAGTCTAGCCAGTTGGAAGGGAGAGACCATGGAGGGTCATGCATCAGGGGCTAACTAGACTGGACCTGGTGCCCACGTTTCATTGGTTAGGATGGAGACATGTGGCATGCCAGCTGTAAGGGAGGATGGAAAGAGTAGTGTAGCAGTGTGCCCAGGAGAAAAAGGAAATGGTTTTGGGGACAGGCTTACTGGTGTCTTCCATACTCTTTTCTTCTGGTCGCAAATGCGCAGTTCCATTCTTCCTTCCTTACATAGAACAGACTCACCCTGTCCGCCTGGGGGGCAAACCAAAGGTTCTCAGAGACAACGCAAGGACCCTCAAAGTCAGCTCAAGTTTAGGATCTCCAGATGAGGAACGATTTTCTACCTGGTGTCCATATGGGACTCCTTGTGGTGGTTTGCAAATTAAAAAATGGTCTCTTCCCCTCTCAATTCTGAAGGGTGTAGCAGGGGCATGATGATTAAGATTTTTTTTCTTTGAGACATAATCTTACTCTGTCTCCCTGGGTAGAGTGCTCTAGCATCATAGCTCACAGCAAACTCAAATTACTGGGTTCAAGTGATCCTCTTGCCTTAGCCTTCCAAGTAGCTAGGACTACAGATGCCTGCCACAACCCTGGCTAATTTTTCTGCTTTTAGTAGAGATGGGGGTCTCACTCTTGCTCAGACTGGTCTCAAACTCCTGAGCTCAAGCAATCCACCTGCCTCAGCCTCCCAAAGTGCTAGGATTACAGGCATAATAATGATTCTCTTTTTGTAAAGGAGAAGAGTAGAAGATACTCAGACACTACTGGTTGCGAGAACTCATGAAATCCTAGGGAGCAGGCAACATGAACGTCTTCTACCCTGTGGGTGGGAAAGTCCCTGGTGTCTGTTCTCTGGGAGGCCGTCCCTGGCCCATAGTCCCGGGAGGGTCTTCATGTCCTGTCCTCCATGGCCATATCCGAAGAGAACATTTGAGAGCGTGGTCATCTTGAGGGCCATCCAACTTTCCCAGCCACCCTCCTTCTTATGCAAAGGTGGGGTCCTGAGGGTTGCTTTAATGCTTGAAGAGTCAAAGGCTTTTTCAGGTTGGGATTGTATGTATTTGGCATATAGTTTCTTATCTGTTGCTTTTCAGTCAGTTTCACATGCTGGTGAGTGTACCCTAAGTTTTGCCTAGATGTCATGCACAAGTCTCATTTATTTATTTGTCTTCTTGCCCCCAGACCCTTATTTCTCAACTTAATGGTAACTATTTTGTGGCCAAAAGACTTGGGTGGAAAGGTCACACTTTTAGCATAACCATTGCCATATCATTGAGGGTTTTTTTGATTATTAATCACATTACAAAGAATAATACAATATTAAAGTACATCATCTTCAATTAACATTCACTTAAAAAATCTGATTGTTACAGGTAAAGTATAGCATGTAGAACTTTTTACTTATTTATTTTATTTTATTTTTTAGAACTTTCATTAAAAATAAAAATACAGTGCTGGGTGTAACAGTTTATGCCTATAATCCTAGCACTCCGGGAGGCTGAGTTGGGCAGATCTCTTGAGCTCACAAGTTTGAGACCAGCCTGAGCAAGAATGAGATCCTGTCTCTATTAAAAATGGAAAAACTGAAGCAAGAGGATTGCTTGAGCCCAAGAGTTGTGAGGTATGATGATGCCATGGCACTCTACCCAAGGCGACAGGTTGGGACTCTGTCTCAAAAAAAACACAAAAATTTTCAGAGTTGAAATTATAAAGTTGATGCTAAAGGAAATCTACTTTTGGATAAGGTTTTCTTAAAAGTCAGTGAAAAATATTTTTATTCTAAGAACAGTGACAGAAAAGAATACTTGAATTCTTCTAAAACCATTAGTTTTAGTTATATTACAATCATTTGTTGAATACTTTGGGCAAAATAAATGTTGTTGAAATATACATTAGGTTGACCATTATTTATAATTTTAAAAAAGACAGTGCTTTTTCATTCATTTAAACCTTACAAAAATGCTCCTTTGAAATGCACACTTATATCATAGTCAAGTATTTTAAACATATTTGGAAACACTTTTCTTAACTTACAAAACTGAAAGTCCAGACCAATGCTTCTATTAATACCACTATATCCAAATGAAATTAGTGTTTTGTGGTTTTAATAGTTTAATAGTTTATACGCTAGCAGGTGGAAAGAATAGTCTCCCAAAATTCGGTTTGACAAATGGAACGAATATCCACATCTGAACAAACCACTCCATAGATGTGGAATGTAAAAAATATTTAGAAAACCTACCGGAAGTTTCTCAGATACACAAAAAATCCAAAAACTTAAAAATGGGATAGAATAAAGCTGGTGATATCCCAAGATCTATCTAGTTATATTACCAGACTCCACAAAGCTTATAAGGTAACAAGACCACACTGATATGGAAACAAAATTCAGTGACATTATTATTCTAAAAGCATATACCAGTAATCTTTAGATTCAAAAGGCATGCTGAAAGAAGGCACCCCTAAAATAATACCTTCTGAGCCTATAAAAAGAAATTTCAGAATGAAGTCTGTGATTCCAGCAATCCAAAATACATCCCAGGCTCGGCGCCTGTGGCTCAATGGCCTAAGGCGCCAGCCACATACACCTGAGCTGGCGGGTTCGAATCCAGCCCGGCCCGGCCAAACAACAATGACGGCTGCAACCAAAAAATGGCCACGTGTTGTGGCGGGCGCCTGTAGTCCCAGCTACTTGTGAGGCAGAGGCAGGAGACTCGCTTGAGCCCAGGAATTGGAGGTTGCTGTGAGCTGTAATGCCACCGCACTCTATCCAGGGTGACAGCTTGAGGCTCTGTCTCAAAAAAAAAAAAAAAAAAACCAAACAAACAAACAAACAAAATACATCCTAGACGCTCAAATGATCCAAAGTAGGATTTAAAAAGATTAAGTGATCACATATTGAGAATGAAAGAGAACAGGAGGTGCTGCTAAGAATACCAGTCAGCCAGCATGCCAAACCTTTGAGCACCTTCCTTTAGAAAATCTGATTTACGATGCTTTTGTCTGCAAGCATAAAAGTAGTTAGAAGTCCAGTTCCAAGAGAAATTCCTTGTATTTCTGGAACTTGGATTTTCTGCTCATTCTGTAGGCATGGAGTTTATTTGTATACAAACATCTCCAGAACAGAGGCAACAGTTTTACCAAATATGTTGCTCCTGTATAATTTGGTTCTGGTGTACATTCCTTTATCATAAGTCTTGACATCAAATGGTGAAAAGTCCTACACCTTTGTTCTTTTTCAAAGTCGTTTCGGCTACTTTACAGTTCTCTGTGAATTTTAGAATCATCTTTTTAATTGCTGCAAAAGCCTGTTGGGGCCAGGAACTGTGAAAGCAGGAGTTCAGAAAGGAGAGTTGGTGAGTCGGGGAAGAGTGACTAGTGGCCCTCCTGAAGCACTAGCCTGGTAACTGGTCAGAGCTCCAGGGGAAGCTGCGGGGGAGACCACAGAGCGGCTGTTGTAGAAGTCTGTGGGAGGCTGTGGGCTGTTCCTGGCTGTTGCTCCTGAGTTTGCAGCAGGTATCTGGCCATGGGTTGCTATTGGTCAGCAGGGTTTGCAGGTGAGAACAGCTGGATGTAGAGGCAGGATGGATGTAGAGTTGGGAAGAAGACTGAAAACAGACTGACACCTGCTAGCACCTGTGTGTCTCTTTCATCACCTATGGCCACAATGACCTTCAGAGCATAAGGGCTTCTGGTTCACTTCACTTTCTGAATCTGGTGCAAGTTTCCCTTTTGGCCTAACCTAACCCAGAACCAAATGAGGAAGGGGATTTTAAAATGTAGCTACAACTTAGCCAGACTGATATAAAACAGAACCACTTTCTCTTTACTTTACCATCTTCATCAAGTAGTCATCACATCCTGTATCTTATTACCTCTGGATTATGACCCCTTCTGTGCCATTGCCCTTTCTTGGCTTGAGCATTTATGCATTTTCTGCCTTTATTGCTGTATACTATGATTTGGATATGGTTTATCCCCACCAAACTCATGTAATGTTTGATCTCCCTTGTGGCAGTATTGGGAGGTGGGGTCTAGTTTGGGTTCTGGGGGCAGATCCCTCATAAATGGCATGCTCTTTCCCTGGTGGCAGTGAGTGAGTTCTCATGCTCCAGTGACTAGATTAGTTTTCATGGGAATGGATTAGTTCCTGGATTAGTGGGTCGTTATGAAGCCAGGAAGTCCCTCAGGTTGTCTGTTTTTGCACATGTCACCTTTTCCTTTGACTCTGTGCTATAGTGAGTCAGCATGAACGTCTTCACCAGAGGCCAATGCCATGCCTTTGAACTTCATAGCCTACAGAACTGTGAGCTAAATAAATAAACCTTTTTTGTTTATAAATTATCCAGTCTCAGGTACTCTGTTATAGCAACAAAAATGGACTAATAGCTTCCTCACTTGCAGAGCCATTAAGTATGGCCATGTAGGTTGTACAATGTCAGGGCAATACCATTCATAACTACAATTTAATGGCCCTCCCTAGAGTTGCGTGGGATACAATATACAGATATGTACATAGTGGTACTGTCTCAAGTCTAGCCCTCCCCTTTCCTCCCTACCCTCCTGCAGTAACCTGGCCATCCTTTAAACAAGAAAACTGACTATATTATTTTCCTACCTAAAATCCTTCATGGCCCTCCCTGGCCTTTAAGCTAAAGCTTAAATTCTTTAGCATAGCATAAATTTATTCATGATTAGTAGATGAACCTAGACTCTGGAATCAGGATTTCTAAGTTGGAATTCTATCTTAGGAACTTGAAAAATAGATGACCTTGGACAGTTTATTTAATCTCTCTGGACTTCTAAGTTTATTTAACTGTAAAATAGGGGGAGGGAGGGTAAGAATAGTTCTTTCCTCATCATTTTGTTAGGATTCAATGAGTTATAAAGCACTCAGTATAGTGGCTGGTACGTGGTATGTGCAAATTTTTAGTAATGGGTATGGAAATATTATTTTTCCCTGGGTAGTGCGATCTCTCATCACTGTCAATCCCCAACTCTATGCTGCAACTAAACTGAAGTCCTTGTGGTAGTTCTCCACATTGCTACCATCCTGCCTTTGTGCCTTACTCCTGAACACCTTTTCTTTAATCCCCCTGACTAGACCTGCTCCTTCTCCAGGCCTCAATGACACATTGTCACATCTGCCTGGAGGGCCCCTCAGCCTCAGCAAGTGGCTGTCAGTCAATGCTTGATTATATCCAGATGAACTCTGTTTTTCTCCTACCTGCCTGATTTTCCCCATGACATAAATGTACTTGTCAGTGTTCTCCACAGAACTAGAACAAGTAGGATATATACAGATTTTATATATATATATATATATATATATATATATATATCATACATACACATATATATATCTGTATATATATATACAGAGAGAGTTATTATGCAGATTAGCTCATGAGATTATGGAGTCTGAGAAGCCTATGACATGCCCTCTGCAGGCTGGAGAACCAGATGAGCCAGTGGTATAATTTAGTTCAAGGCCAAAGGTCTGAGAGCTGGTGAGTTATTGGTATAAGTTCCAGAGTCCAAAGTCCAGAGAACCAGGAGTTCTAAAGTCTGAGGCAGGAAAAGATGGATATCTGAGCTCAAGGAGAGATGGAGTTCACCTTTTCTTTACCTTATTATTCTATCCAGGCTCTCTGTGTATCGGATGATGCCTGCCCACAGTGATGAGGGCATCTTCTTTCCTCAGCTTACTGACTCAAACGCTAATCTCTTCTGAAAACTCTCTCACAGACACACACAGAAACAATGTCTTACCAGCTATCTGGGCATCCCTTAACCCAGTCTAGTTGACAAATAAAATCAATCATCACAAGTGGCTATGGGCTATTTCCCTTACTACCTCATAAATGCTAGAACGTATTTTCTTTGAGGGTAGGAACTCTTTTACTTATCTTTGTATTCTTAGCTCCAAATATGACACAAAGTTCTCAATAATGTTTGTTAAGAAGTTTTAAAAAATGTTTATTGAACTAATGAGGGGTAATGAATTATGAGGGAGCTAAAAGGCACTGATACGCTTATTGAGAAATGTAAAGACAATGAATAATAGCAGGAATTTTAGAATTTGGAAATTTAATGATTTAGTAGACTTTAAAGTAGAATTGTTTTGTTAAGAATGGAAATTCTTTTAATAGAAAATGATTAAGGACCTTTTTTTTTTTTTTTTTGCAATTTTTGGCCAGGGCTGGGTTAGAACCCGCCACCTCCAGCATATGGGGCCGGTGCCCTACTCCTTTGAACCACAGGTGCCGCCCATGATTAAGGACATTTTTATCAAGCCACTATTTATTAGAATTTGATCAATATTGTTTAAGACTGCTTACAAAAATATTATTGAATAATCCATATGAAGTTCTTTAAGAATATTCTATCTGTGGCTTGGTGCCCATAGCTCAGTGAGTAGGGCACCAGCCACTGAGGCTGGTGGGTTTGAGCCTAGGCTGGGCCTGCTAAACAACAATGACAACTGCAACCAAAAAATAGCCAGGCTTTGTGGTGGGTGCCTGTAGTCCCAGCTACTCGGCAGGGTGAGGCAAGAAAATCACTTAAGCCCAGGAGTTTGAGGTTGCTGTGAGCTATGATGTCCCTGCACTCTACCAAGGGTGAAATAGTGAGACTCTGTCTCAAAAAAAAAAAATAATAAAAATAAAGAATATTCTGTTAGTAAGAGGTCAATTTTAATACTTAAAAAGATAATAGTGCTATCCTTGGTAAATTGTGGATTAACATCCCGGCAGCTATCTATTAATTATATAACAACTGTATGAGTGCAATCATTTTAACAGCGTACCGTGCCTCAGTCAGTAGTTTATGACTGAAGTTTCTGATAAGGGACCTGTTATAAAAGGAACAAGTAATTATTCTCTGAGGTTTTTTTTTCTTTTAAACCTCTAAAAGTTCATATTTCCATGTACTAGGTATGCTGGAAATAAAGTACATCTATAAAGATTTTTTTTCATATTAGAAATTTCTGGATCAGTATTCATTCAATTAGTTGAAATTTGGAATAAAAATGTAAGAGTATAACTTAATATCAGAAGATATTCAATCTAAGCACTTCTGTGATCTGTAGATATTGACCTCTTCTAAAAACCTGCTTATTCTTCCAATAAATTTTTCCATTGGTATAAGTAAAAATTTTGATAAATATGGAAATGATCAGTCTCAATGCCAGTGTCACGTTTTGTTAGGTTTAATATTCTAACTGCCACCCAAAGCATCACAATTCTAAGATTAAGAAGAGTGATTTGCTTAAATATTTTTGCATCTTACAAATGAATAAGAATCAATGAAAAATACAACTAGAGATTTGGGCAAGGACTTTTCAAAGGAAAAATAAAAATGACCAGGTGGTGCCTATGGCTCAAGGAGTAGAGTGCCGGCCCCATATACCAGAGGTGGTAGGTTCAAACCCAGCCCTGGCCCCCCAAAAAAATGACCAGTAAATGTGTGAAAAATTTTAATCTCACTAATAAGGAATACAAATCCAACAGTAATGAGATGACATTTTATCTTATTGCAGTAGCAGAGTGTGAAGAAGTGGGCACTTTTGTGCATTGCTTTTGGGAATGTAAACCTGATATCTTTCTTTGCAATTTCATAATATGTGGGAAAAGGTTTAGAAATGCTTTTAGCTTTGACTCTGGAATCCCACTTGTAGAAATTTGTTCTAATCAAATAATAGGACAAATGCATGAAGGGGTAGATTAAAGGATATATATTGCAACCTGCTTATAGAACGTCCTGGTAACCTCCTTTTGCCTGGCAGCTGTTCTGTGTGGAAGATCACCTACTTCTGTCACGCTTCTGGGCCCTCTCCTGCCACACAATCTTCTCCAAGGGAAAAGAAGCAACCTGTTTAGTTACTGATTAGGGCACCTGTCCCTCCATTCTTCCATTCTGGGGTTCACCTACCTGTAGAGAGCTGTGCTTCCATGGGCTCCCTGCTAAGTGGACCTTTTATGGGGAAGGGAACTCCCTGGAGGGGAGTTTTCTGATTCTGTCTGTGCCTGTGTGGACAACTCTGTTTAACTGCAGGTACCAGGTTAAGGCTGCACACCTGAGTCATGTCATCTGTCCAGCTAATATGAAGCCAGTAGACAATCTAATTCACATCTACATAGGACAAAAACTCATTTCAATTCAAGCTGGGGGGAGAGGGAATAAGGGAAGGGAAAATGAGGGAAGAGGGGAACCAGGGAAGGGGAGTTTGGGATGCTTTCACTGAATGGGCAAAATGCAGGGTCATATGGCACACCTTTTGGGTGCAAGACATAATTACAAGGGGGACTCTACCTAACAAATTCAAATATTGTGACTTAGTTGTTTGTACCCTCACATTAACTTGAATAAAATAAATTAAAAACAATTTTTTTTTGTGATATTTTGATTTCCATCTGTCTGACCCCTCTCTACCGCTCAGTTAGTATTGAACTGGAGCTTCTTTTCTTTTTTTTTTTCCTGTCACCCTCTGCAGAGTGCTGTGGCATCATAGTTCACAGCAACCTCAAACTCTTGGGCTTAAGTGATTCTCTTGCCTTACCCTCTCAAGTAGCTGGGACTACAGGTGTCCACCACAAAGCCTGGCTATGTTTAGAGACAGGGTCTCACTCTTGCTCAGGCTGGTCTTGAACTCATGAGCTCAAGGGATATTCCTGCCATAGCCTCCCAGAGTGCTAGGGTTACAGGGGTTAGCCACCACGCCTGACCTCTAAACTGGAGCTTCTTGGCATCCCAAGGAATAACAACAAGATAAAATTTGGTATCTCAAAACAGGGATTGGTTAAAAAGTTATGTTTATAAAAGGAATATATTGCAGTTATTGAAAAAGATCCCATTGATGTAATACTGCCAAAAAAAGGACTCTGGTATAGCATCTGTACATGGACACACTATGTCCACTGTCTGCTCTTTCCTCTCTCTTTTTCCTTTCTTTCTTCACCTATATTTTCGGAAGCATCTGTAGCTACTTGGATTGAAAGTAAAAATGGGTTGATGACCTTTTCCCCTCTGCAATAGGCTGTTTACAGCTTGGCCACGTGTGTGGCATCTGGTGTGTGCTTTACCTACTTATTCTTTGTCTCTCAGGCAGTTTCCTTGGTGGAGGTGAGCGGGATCTTGGGCACAGGTAGGTGGTCTGGAATTGGACTAGCTTTTCCCAGCTGGACACTTCCTTTACATGGATGCTTCTCACAGGACAAAGGCCGCTGGTGATCTGTGGCTTCCTCCCCCTCCCCCTTGTCTGCAGAGCCTGACCTCATCAGAAAGAAGCTCACTTGGGGGCCCAAATGAGCCAATGGTCATCTTGTTCCCCCTCTACTCCATTTGATCTCCATATCTCCTTCCCAGGAGGTTGAAGCCTCTGTCATCCTGGGGCTATTGAGGGCTGGGACTCCCATTCAGGGGAATAAAGTGTTAGGGCAAGCTGCTGGTTTCGCAGAGGGACCTCCAATTCACAGAGATGCTCAAAATCTCATTACTTGCAATGGCTCCTGGGGAATGGAATTTTTCACATGTCTGAATTTCCTAGATGACTAGCATTTACTGCTTTAAGATCCTATACTCTTTTTATTTATCATCCTTAATGGAAGTCTTATTGAAGTGTTTTTAATTCATTCCAAGAACATTTAACATTTTTCTTAATGACTCAGCCTTGTCCCTTATAAAAAATATTTTATTATGCTATTGATGTTGATGTTCTCTGAGCTTGTTAAACCAGGGAGTTGGGAAGAGCTACTCCTGGTTTTTGTATTTTCACGGTGACGCCTGCGATTTTTTTTTTTAGATTGTTGGCTTACTTCCCCTGCTGAAAACTATTCCATCTGAGAACCCATGTATTCTGTTTCTTTGGAAACCTTGCTATATTGTGTAAGCATTTGGTTGGAATGGCTCTGATTAGCATCAAGGTTCAGCATCTTGTGGCAAATGTTTCTCTGCTATCATGAGGCCATGTTCTTTTGTTTCTGAGCTTGCTGCTGGGTTTTGGCCATAGCTGTGGTTATGGGGGTCAGTAACCTCTGGTTGAATAGGCTGTTCTTTCAATAAGATTTCGATTCAGCCATTTGACAAGCAAATTGAAACTCACATTTTCCTTTACAAACAGGCTTCCTTAAAAATTAATGATCATTGACGTAATTCTGTGGTCAAACAATCGAAGTAAAATTTTCTATTCCATTCACAGTGAAATGTTTATGAAGTTCAGCATCTGTCCTTGAGGCTAAAAGACTGGAAATCACAGGCTATTTTTAAGAGAACTCGAGGGACACTGTTGCATTCATTCATTTAATAACTCTAATTCAACGTAATTAAGAAACACATTTTTTATTGGTTTTCCATTGCCTAAGTGTAAAGCTCAATATCTTTAACATTGTTCCAGTTGGTTTTTACTGCCCACAAACACGCAAAACATAGTGGGTTAAAACAAAAAAATGTTTTATCATGTTTCGTGATTACATGGGGCAGTGGGCTTTTGGTCTGGTTTGGCAAGGCTAGAGCTAAATGGTCTATGTTGGCCTCACTAACATGTTTGGGGGCTTTGCTGGGATGGCTGGGAAGACTGGAGCCTGTCTCCATGAAGTCTTATCATCCAGGGGTCTCACTTGAGTGTTGCATGGTGGCAGAAGGGTTTTCGGTAGAAAGATAGGGCAAATCTCAATGAAAACATACTTCTCACATCTCTGCCTGTGTCTCATTTGCTGATGTTCCATTGAGCAAAGCAAGTCACATTAGCTTGTGTCAACATGGTGGGGTCTCCCACAGCACATTCCAAACTCTTATTCTAACGCTGCAGTTCCCAAACCATGGGTGAGGTGCCCTGGGACACCATGGGGAATACATAGGGTGTGGTGGGATATTTTAAAATTTTGAGGGGAATATAGTTATATTGTATGATGTTGGACATTGCACAAGCTAATAGCTTGATGTAGTTTGTAGTGTCAATATCACACTGATACTTTTCTTGAAGCTGTCTTATTTTTGAAAAGCTGGATTTGGTTGGTTGCTGAAATAAAAAACAAGTACTGTATGGAAATCAACATGGAATGGAGTATGAGGGTGGTGGTGTCCCATTTGGTTCCCAGATACCAGAAGGTGTGCAGTGCCAAATAAGTTCATATCTTCTATTATTGTGGTTAAGAGTGAAACAAAGTATTATCTTAAATAATGTATGTGTATTATGCTTCAAATGATAACTAAGTTGTTAGAACATACATACTTACCAAGTTGTTTGGATCAAAGGATTAGTAAATGGAACTGTTAGGCATTTTTTTTGTCTGGGGAACTGTGAACAAATTAACAAGATATTAAAGATGTGAGAACCAAGAAAAGTTGGAAACTGCTATTCTAAACTAATTTTCTACTGCTGATGAAAGAAGAAAGGAAAAAAAGAAAAGCTGGTTTTACAACAGGTGAATGAGTTCAATTTTGGATAAGTTGAGTCTGAGAATGTGGTGGGCCATTGAGGAAAAGACAGAAGAGTGGGGTTCAGTAGAAGGTTTAGAGCTCCTTCCATGCCCGAATATCATGTGTGTGCTCTCTCCTGAATTCCTCAGATCTTACGTATACTCAAAAGTTAAACACATGAAAAATTGCTCAACATATGTAATCATCAGGGAAATCAAATCAAAACCACAATGAAATATCACTTAACTCCAGTGGGAAAGGCTGTTATCGCCTGTGGCTCAGTGAGTAGGTGCCGGACCCATATGCCAGATGTGGCAGGTTCAAACCCAGCCCTGGCCAAAAACTGCAAAAAAAAAAAACAAAAAACAAAAAAACAAGTCCCCAAACAACAGATGCTGGTATGGATGCAGAGAGAAAGGAACACTGGTGGGACTGCAAACGTAGGTAAAGTGGTATGGAGACTTCTCAAAGAACTAAAAGTTCTACTACTTTTAGAAGAGATTCCACTATTAGGTACTTGCCCAAAGGAGAAACAGGTATTTATCAAATCGACACTTGCACGTGAATGTTTATAGCAGCACGTTCACAATTGCAAAGATGTGGCAACAGCCCAAGTGCCCATGAATACATGAATGGATTAACAAAATGTGGTATCTGTACACCATAGAGTATTACTCAGCCATGAAAAATGTTGGCCACAAACTCTCCTTCTCTTCAGGGGTCCAGGTGTCATCTTAAGGAGAGAAGCAGGAAAAAGAGAAGCTGTCTGAAATCAAGTATTAGCTACATAATTTTCTGGGTCCAGTACAAAATGAAAATATAAGGCAATTGTTCAAAAATTAAGAATTTCAAGAATGCATTAGCAGAACTTTGAACCTGGTATTGGGCCCTGTGAGACTGCCCAGGTTGCTTGCCCATGAAGCCAGTCCAGCTGGGTTCCTAAATATTTTTTCCCCCTAGAGATTCTCAACATTACCTAGACAGATTATTTTAATCATAAGAAAGGATTACATTTAAAAGGCCTTGGACATATAGTTAATTCTTTGCCCCTTAAGCATGAATGTGGGTTTGGGACAGATGGCAGATTAATTTGTGGACAAGTAAGACATTATTGAGTTGAGTACAGGTTAAATTTGTAGTCCTCCTCTAAAGATGTAATTTTCTCCCTTTTATAGTAGAGGAACTGGTAATGAAGGTGGTTAAGGGACTGTACAAGGACATCAGGTGAAATTGAGCAAACTGAGTGGTGAAATTGAGATTTAAATCAAGATAAGACTCCAAAAGTCAGACGGTCTCCACATCTCTGATGTAAATGTACTAAAGTCAAAGTTATGTCTGAAAATTTGAACTTCAAAGTGAGAGCTCTTTTAAAATATGCTTGTTTTCTTTTTATTAAATCATAACTGTGTACACTGATGCATTTATGGGGTTCAGTGTACTGATTTGATAATATATAATGTGAAATGCTGACATTGAACTAAGTAACACATCCATCACAATCATACTCATTTCTAAGTAGTTTTGAAATGTACCATTGCATCATGCACATTAGCTGAGATCCCCCAAATACCCTCCCTCCTCCCCCCTTCCCTCTCCTCTCTCTCCTCATCCCTTCTACTTTCTGTACTATAGTTATGTTCTTAAGCACAAAGATAAAAGTATGCCCTATTATTAATAGGAATGATACTGTCTCCTAGAGGGCTTTTGAGACTATGACAATATTTTTGGCTGTCTGAGAGAGCACTGGGGTATGTAATGGGCTAAGCTGCTAAGGCCAGGGTTGGAATATATAGGACAGTCCCACACAAGGAAGGGTTATTCCATATCTCACATAATTTGAAGCCTTCACCAGTCACTCAGGTAGAGGAAACTTCTTTGTAATTATGAATCTAGAGTCTAATTACATATGCATTCACAGTGTTTTTGCTTTCAAAATAGAGTGAATAGAGTGAATTTTCCATGACTACACCTACTATGTAAATGCATGGACGAATATACTTGATTTGTTTGGAAGTTTATGAAGAGTTGTTCCCTTGCTGGGCATGCTGGTTCACACGTGTGATCCTAGCACTTTGGGAGGCCCTGGCAGGTAGATTGCTTAAGCTCACAAGTTTGATACCAGCCTGAACAAGAGTGAGACCCCATCTCTACTAATAGAAAAAGCAGCTGGGTGTTGCAGCAGGTACTTGTAGTCCCAGCTACCTAGGAGGCTGAGGTAAGAGGATTGTTCAAGCCCAAGAGTTTGAGATTGCTGTGAGCTATGATGCCATGGCACTCTACCTAAGGTGACAGAGTGAGACTCTGTCTCAAAACAAAAACAAATCAAAAACAACAACAACAAAATAGAATTATTCCCTATTTTGGAAATTCGTGTCACCCAATAGTGGTGCTGCTTTTGTCATTCCAATCACAGGCAAAGCACATCTGAATTAGTCTTCATTTTGTAGATGTCAAATTCCCACTATTCGCTATGTAGATGCACTAACTCCATCACCGTGTCTTCTGGTGGAGTTGTGCCTAAGCCTCTTGGCATATACATTATTTTATTACATGCCATTCTTTTCCTTGTTCCTCTGTTTTGTTAAAAAATTATATGCGTAGAAAGGTTACCATTTTTTATGAAGTCCATTTTAGGATAGTAAAGGGAACATCGAAAAATATTTAGTATTGAAAGGAGTGGGGTCCTGTATATTGAGAGCCATGGAGGACAGAGACATGAGTATTTGAAATTAGCGAACAGTAGTTCTTTATTTTTTTTAAAGTCAACATCAGAGGTATTGACTTTCCCTGAAGGGCTATTGGCTATGAGGGCAATATTCTTGGGCCTGACATGAAAGAGTTGTTAGAGCTTTCCAGAGAGGATATTCTGTATGTTGGGAGTCAAGATGCCTGAAATAATTTTGTCAAGAAATCAGTCTTTTCAGACTAACTTTTTTTTTTAAGTTAATTTTTGTCCTCTTGGCTGGACAAAGCAGTGTTTTTCATTTGAGGGAACAACCTTGGCAGAAAAAAAGACAAAAACTCTTCTGATTTCTTTTTTCTCTTGGGAGGTAAAATAAGAACTGGGTGAGACCTTCACACTGAAACTCAGAAGACTCCCTGTTACCAACTGTTATGAGGAGGCTGGAACTGGAAGCTTTGGGCAACATGTCCCAATCTGTGGGACATGTTTTGCTGGTTCACTTATGTAACCCTAGGACTCTGCCTTTTTTGTGGAAAGGGGTGTGCTACAGCCTAATACTAACAGTATTACTTTTCCCAATCAGTCATAGGAGAAACAGCTGAAAAGAAGGTGAAACAGCAGTACTTTGCTTTGGGTTTGACTTACAACTTTTAGCCAGCTGATTGGTCCAGCTCTGGAATGGCTGCTCTGCTTTATTTGACTTTGCCACTGTTTAAAGAAAGGGAGTTTGTTGCTGAGGATTCTTGGGACCATTCCATGTGGTGACCTGTGTCACTACAGGTCATTAGGGAAAATCTTGGATTCTACTTGCTCCCATGTCCCCTCAGGCCCTTGAGTGCTGGCCAGGCACTCGCCTTTTGGTTCCCTCAATCTGGGAGACTGGTCAAGCCAGGTGGAGGGACGGGTGAGATGGGAAAGTGCCAGTGGGTTTTTTAGGTGGGGTATCTACCAGTGGTGTAGGCACCATAGTGGAATGTTTGAGAGCCCCGTCTCTGGAACCAGACAGCCTGGATTTCAGTCCTGGCTGGATGATTAATAGTTATATGATGAACTCTGTGCCTCAGGTTCCTCATCTATAAAACAGGAATTATAGTGTAAGAATACCCAATCCTTGGGGTTGTTATGATGATTAAATGTATTAACATATATATGTGCGAAGTGGGGAGGAAAAGCATGTTTCTGCTACACTCAGACACCTAAACAGAAGAATATTTTGTTTGCTTGTTCCTGTTGGTGTTCACTGTAGATTTGTTGAGCTTAATTGAATTCTTTAGACTTTGGACGGTAGGACCAGGAGAACAACTGAATAAATACAAAGTAAAAAGAGTAACCAGGTTGGGCTTTAGATTTTGGGGATGGGCTAAAATCTGCACCCCAGATATACCCATTTTAGCCCAGATAAATTAATGACTGATAGGAAATGGCTGTATTAGTGAAGTACCATTTGTTTTGTTTAGTCAAAAATATTTATTAGTCTGGGCATGGTGGCTCCTGCCTGTCATCTAGCACTCTGAGGTGGATGGATTGCCTGGGTTCAGGAGTTTGAGACCAGCCCGAGCAAGAGCGAGATCCTGTCTCTCCTAAAATAATAAAAAAACTAGCTGGGTGTTGTGGTGCACGTCTGTAGTCTCAGCTACTCCGGAGGCTGAGGCAAGAGGATCAATCACTTGAGCCCAAGAGTTTGAGGTTTCTGTGAGCTGTGATATTATGGCACTCTACCCAGGGCAACAGAGTGAGGCTCTGTCTCACACAAAAAGAAAAAAAAAAAAACCATGAAGAGAAAGAAAAAAATGTATTGAGTACCTGCAGTATGTCAAGCACCGTACTAAGCCCTGGGGATGCCACTGTTGAAAGGACAAAATGAGGAAACAGACCATAAAAAATACATAGGAAAGTAAACTAGATCATTTCATGTGGTATAAATACTTTGAAGACGATAAAACCAAATTTATGTGACATGTAGGCCTGGGGAAAGGTGACCACTTTAATGAGAGCGGTCAGGGAAGGTCTAATCACCCTTGAGCTGGGAAGTGGATATAAAGATCTAGGGAAAACATTGTAGGTACAGTGAAGAGCAGGTGTAGGGAGAGTCTGGTAGATGTCGAATTAGCCAGGTTATTTACTGTATCTTAAGTGACCTTTGGCAGTGTGATGTAAAATTTTGCCATTGCATCTAAGTTGTTGAATTTATAGGCATAGAGTTTTTTATATTGTTTCTTTTCCTTGTACTTGATGTTTTCCTTGTATTGCGATGTTTTCTTTTTCATTCCAGATATTCTGTTGTTGTCTTCTCTTCTCTTGATCGGTCTGGCTGGGAGTTTTTCAGTTTTATTGGTCTTCTGAGAATAACTTTTTGTTGTGTTGATGTTTTCCATCAATTTTCTGTTCTCAGCGTTACTGATTTCTTCTTTTGTCCTTTATTCTTTCCTTCTTTCTGCTTGATTAGAATTTGCTTTGACCATTATTTTTTCTAGGTTTTTTAAGGTAGAGATTTTGATCATTAATTTGAGAATTTTCTTATTTTTTTTAACACATGTAATGTTCCAAATTAAATGCATACCACAAATTTTGATATTTGTGTTTCATTTTCATTCAATTCAAAATTTCTGACTGAAAGCCAGACATGTGGAAATGGGCATGCTTACTCTTTTGCTAAGCCAACATTTTGAGGGTTTGAGTTAATCAGAAGCTTCGACATCCTCCCTCCGAATTTCTGTTGGGGAGATATGTAGAAGGATCTAACCAGGGCTTTGGGCCTTTACCCCAGAGGCCACTGTTCCCCTCCTCAGGCCTGCACCCCAAGAAAGTCTCAGGCCTCTCTCCTCCCTGTTCAGTGAGGTCTGTGGAAGAATCTGCCTCTCGGGCGTCCCATATCCCCATCCTGGCCCACAGCACACTTCTAGCAATTTGATGAAAGTTGTAGTTGAATCCTTATTGACTTCTACACATCCAGAAGCTGTCTCAGGTAAGCAAGTTCTTGTATCCCTCTGCTCCTTGAAGGCACCTGTGTCCTTACCTTTTGGGTTCCTTGGCTGCTCTCCCATAGCCTGAGCTTTGTGACAAATATAAGAAACATTGTGATTTTGTAGAGTCTTCTCTTTTTGGTAATGTTTTTTTCTAGCTTTCTAAGTCCCAAGCAAAAGGGAGAAATCCCTTTAAGCACACTCCAATCAGGCATTGCTCTCCCCTCCCTATTCTTCAAGTCTACCGAAAATGCTCTTGTGGAAGCCACCCATGACCTGTGCACGACTAAATCCAGCCGTGTGTTCTCAGGCTCTATCTTAGTCAACCTTTTGGCTGCACTTGATGTGGCAGATCCTTCATGATCGATGCTGTCTACTTGCTTTCCCTGATAGCACAGTCTCTTGGTTTTCCTCCTACCTTACTTGTTTCTTCTCAGTCTCCCTCCTGGTTTCTTCCTTTTCTTCTGAGCTCCTGATGTTGCCAGGCTGTCTTCGTCCTTGGTTCTCTTCTCTATCTAGAATCTCCCTGGGAGATCTCATCCAGTCATGTGGTTTAAAATACCATTTATATGCCAATGGCTACCAAATTGTTATCCCCAGCCCAGCTCTCGCTCCCAGCTTATGTTTAAAAGTGCATTTCTGGTTTTCCTAGATAAATCATCCTCAGCTCTCTTCTCTGTTGATGGCTCCTTCATTCTGCTAGTTGATCTGGCTGATATCTTTGGAGGCAACCTTCACCTCCTTCTTTCCAAATTTGCATCTAACCCATGAGCAAATCCTATTGGCTCCCACTCCGAAAGATGCCTAGAATTTGACCTCTCCTAGCCACTTCCACTTTAAATGTTGATGGAAAAGAAGCCATATTCAGTAAAATAATTTAAGGAGGTTTATTTTGAGCCAAATTTAGGGACCATGACCCAGAGCCACACCCAAGAAACCTTGAGCAAGTAGCTCATGGTGGTGGGATTACAGTTTGGTTTTATACATTTTAGGGACATAAGAATTATAGGTCAGGAAATAAAACAATATGTGGAAAACATACTTTATACTGACATTGTTATGGGCCCTCCAGACTTCCTCATTCAGTAGGCCCGGTTTTCCTCCCATCATCCTTGAAGCCCCCTTTTTAGTGTCCCTTCTAATGCACAGCCTAGGCTCCAGGCAGGGACCTGCCAGAGGTGGAGTTGCAACGAGGGCAATGCTTAGCAGAACTGTGGGACTGGAGCTTGCCCCAAGATCCCACCAGTATGCAACTCCAGTCTGAGGAGGCTGAATAGGACTTCAGTGCGTGAGAGTTGAAGCTAGGCTGGGCCCAGCAAAGCCGTGGAAGTCCATTGTCTCAGTCTCTTTGGGCCACTGTAATAGAATACCACAGAGTGGGTAATTTACAAAAACCAGAAATTTATTAATCACAGTTCTGCAGGCTGGCACTGGTATCTGGTAAGGGACTTCTTGCCATGTTCTCATGTGCTAGAAAGTGGAAAGGCAAGTGGAGATGAACACTGTGTCCTCACTGGCAGAGGAGCAGAAGAGAGAGAACCCACCCCTGCTAGTCCTTTAATAACAGCATTCATCCATTCATAAGGACAGAGCTCTCATGACAAGTCACCTCTTAAAGCTGTCACTCCTCAACACTCTTACACTGGGGCTTAAGTTTCTAACACACGAACACTGGGAGATATCTCCAAACCATAGCATTTCAGTCTGACTCTCCCAATTCATGTTACTCTCATATGCAAAATATAGTAGAACCTATGTAAGTTGACCACCCAAGGGACTATAACAAACTGGTCAACATGTCAATATGCAGAGGTGACCAACATAAGGGACTAGGCCTACTGTATTGATATATTCATGTGGTGCATGTCTGGTCTGTGGAAATTAGGTCAACTTAAGTGGTCAGTGTAGGGAAGTGGTCAACTATGGACATTCTACTGTATATTCATTCTGTTTCCATAGCCCCGAAAGATCTTAACTTACTCCAGCATCAACTCAAAAGTCTAAAGTCTGGAGTTTCATTTAAATCACGATAAGGGTTAGACTAAATTTCATTCATCCTGAGGCAAATTGCTCTCCAGCTGTGAGCTTGTGAAATCAAACAGGTTATACACTTTCAAATTACAATGGTGGGACAGGCATAGGATTGACATTCACATTCTACAGGAAGTGATAGGAAAGAAGAAAGGAGCAAGATGTCCCAGGTAAGTCCAAAACCCAACAGGGCAAATAGCATCAATACTTAAGGCTTGAGAATAATCTTCTTTGGCTCCATGTCTTGTCTTCCAGACACATGGAGGCAGGGGCCTGGGACCCAGGGCCTCAGGCAACTCAGCTCTCATGCTTTTGCTGGGCACTGTTCATAAGCCAATTCTCATGCACTGAAGTCTCATGCCTGTGGTGTTCTCAGGCTAGCGTTGTATACTGGTGGCTCTACAGGTCTGATTGAGGAGTTATTTAAGTCTTTTCCCAAATCTAGCATGGAAATTAAATAGGATTTAAATTTTATTTACTAACTTTATTTTACTTTCAACAAGAAGAAAAATTTTCCTCATGCCATTTTGTAATCTCTCCTTCCTACTGTTCTTTTTTTTCCCTACCTCTTGACCTTTGTCCCCAGGAATCACTAATCTGTTCTCTGTCAGTAGATTGGTTTGCATTTTCTAGACTTTTACATAAATGGAATCATACAAAAATGTACTTTTTTTAACTGACTACTATCATTCAAGGTAATTATTTTGAGATTCATTTGTATTATCATGTGTATCAATAGTTTGTCCTTTTTATTACTGAGTAGTGTTCCATTGCATGGTTATTTCATATTTTGGTTATTCCTTCACCTGTTGGCAAACATCTGAGTTATTTCAGATTTTGGCTTCTAACAAGTAAAAGAATGATGAACACTTGTGCACAAGTCTTGGCACATATGGACATAGGCTTTCATTTCTCTTGGGTGGATAACTTGGAGTGGGATGGATGGATCATATGTTAGGTGTATATATAACTTTTTAAGAAAATGCCAAACTGTTTTCCAAAGTGAAACATCCAATGTCAAACACTGGGATAGTCTATAAGAGCTCCAGCTACTTCACGTATTTACACTTTCTTGTTTGGTCAGTCTTTTAGTTTTTTAGCTATTCAAGTGTAGTAGTATTTCATTGTCATTGTATTTGCATTTCTCTTATAAATAGACTAATAATGTTAAGTATTTGTTCATTTGTTTATTTTTTATTCATTTATCTTCTTTGGTGAAGTTTCTGTTAAAATATATTGCCCCTTTTATTTTCATAGGCCCTTTTCCCCTCCCTCCCTCCCTTCCTGTTTTTGTTTTTTGCAGCTTTTGGCCAGGGCAGGGTATGAACCCACCACCTCCGGTATATGGGGCTGGCGCCCTACTCCTTGAGCCACAGGTGCTGCCCTTTCCTTCCTGTTTTAAGAGATGAGGTCTCTCTGTGTTGCCCATACTGACTTTGAGGTCCCGGGCTCAAAACATCTTTCCACCTCAGCTTCCCAAGTAGCTGAGATTATAGGCAAGAGGGCTGTACTTTATTTTATTACTGAGTTTTGAGAGTTCTCGTATATTTCAGATAGAAGACTTTATCAGAGATGTGATTTCCAAATGTTTTCTCTCAACGTCTTCTTTGATCTGTGGGTTATTTGAAAGTGTATTATTTAGTTTTCAGATATTTGGGGGTTTTCCAGATGTCTTTCTGTTATTGATTTATACATGTAATTTAATTCCTTTGTGGTCAGAAAACATACTTTGTATGACTTGAATCCCTTTAAATTTATTGAAGCTTGTTTAATGGCCCAGAATACAGGTCAGATCTTGATACCTTGCACTCGGAAGTGTTTTCTGCTGTTTGGGGTGGTGAATGCTGTAAATGTCAGTTAGGACAAATTGGCTGATAGTTGTATTAATTTCCTAGGACTACTATAACAAATTTCCATGAACTGGGTGGCTTAAACAACAGAGATTTCTTCTCTCACAGATCTGGAGGCTAGAATTTCAAAATTGACATCATGGCAGGGCCATGCTCTTTCTGAAGACTCTAGGGGAGGATCTTTGCTTTTTCTCAGCTTCTGGTGGCAAATCCTTAGCCTGAAGATTCTCACTCTACTCTCTGCCTCCGTCATCACACAGCATTCTTCCTGTCTGTGTCCGCAGTTCCCTCCTCTTGTAAGGACACCAGCGATATCAAGACTCCTCTTAATCTAGGATGACCTAATGCTAACTTGGTTACATCCCCAAAGAATCTGTTTCCAAATAAGGTGAGGTACCAGGAATTCAAATTTGAGTCTACCTTTTTGACGAAATTCAACCCACACCAACAGTGTTTCTCAAGTCTTGTATATTGTCACTGATTCTTCTGTGCACTTGTTTTTTCAGTTGTGGAGAGAGGGATTTTGAAAATTGACCGCGATTCCCGGGTCTGTTTATTTTCCCTCATAGTTCTATCAGTTTCTTCCATGAATTGTGCTCAATTACTAGGTGTATAAACTTGGATGATTGTTATGTCTTTTGAGGAACTGACCCATTTATCATTATGCAACGACCTTTTCTGTCCCTGGTAATAGTCTTTGCTCTGAATTATACTTTGTTTGATGTTAAAACAGCCATTGTAGCTTTTTTTGGTTAGTGTTAATGTTTATACTTTCTCCTATCCTTTTATATTTAACCTATTGATGTCTTTATATTTAAGGCAAGTTTTAGGCACTAGTGGATGATTGGATCTTGATTTTTTTTTTTTTTTTGAGATGGAGCCTCATGCTATTGCCTTGGCTAGAGTGCATTGGCACCTTCATAGCCCCTGGCAACCTCAAACTTCTGGGTTCAAGCAAGCCTCCTGCCTCAGACTCCAGAGTAGGCGGGCCAACAGGCGCCTGTCACAATGCCCAGCTAATTTTTCTATTTTTAGTAGAGACGGGGGTCTCACTCCCACTCAGGTTGGTCTCTGACTCCTGAGCTCAAGCCACCCTCCCGCCTTGGCCTCTCAGAGTGTCAGGAGTACAGGTGTGAGCCATCGCGCCCAGTGGGTATGGTGTTTTTGAAGAATTACTTGTTAAAGGACAAAAAGATATTATGTATTTTGATCAATTTAACAAATATTTTTGAGTTCCTGCTAATAGCTAAAAATTGCTAGATCTTGGATAAACAGCAATGAACCAAATAGAGAGGTTCCTGGTGTCATGGGCTAGTGTGGGAGACTTAAGCAAATAGACTCACGTCGGAATACGTCTTTGTAAAGACTGGCCGGTTCTTCAAAGGAAAAGAGAAGGATGCCACAGGAGAGAATAGCGTGGGAGACTGGCTTGGGATTTGATGGTTAGGGGAGGCCTCTCCCAGGAAGGGACATGAGAGATGAGGACTCGCCTACACAGGGATACATTGGGGTGAAGCAGAGGGAGTGAAGGTTTGATGTGGGAAAGTGCTGGCATGTTTGGTGAGTGGAAAGTCCAGTGCTGGTGGAATGCCTGAGTGAGTGGACTTTTTTTTTAATGGCTGATGGCTTGCTATATATCAGGGGTGTCTAACCTGCAGACTTTTGTCTGAATACTGATTTTGTGAGGACTTTTTTTGCATATCTATAGTGGCAGATATCATGAAAAGTATGCATAAACCTTTTCTTTTTTGCAAATCAGCTCTCATTCCTGTTTGTATACGTAGTATGTGGCCCTAGACAACTCTCACTCTTCCTCTACAACAGAGAAAAAGCAAGGTTGGACATCCCTTCTTAAATCAAGGCAGTTAGTTGTGGGGGGAGTTGGAGGAGAGGAGGCAAACCTTAGGGAATGTGAATCAAGATGAAGGAGCATGGATTTGTACATGCATAAAAACTCCAGCTCCTTTTAAAATATCATTCCCCAGCCTCATGTACATTTTGCTTGGACTATTATCTGTTATTTAATCAAGGAAATAGTCAAATACTTTCTGTAGGTAAGTAGTCGAAGATTATGTGCAAGTGAAAATGCTTTCCCTGGTTAACCTTGCCCAGATATCTGATTGTAGGAGAACATTCTGTGTTGTGCAGTCATTTGCATGCTTGTTACTCTGGCCTGGGTTGTTTAATATTCACAACGACTAATGAGACCGTTTGTATGGTTGAAAAAGCGGGGAGGGAAACACGATTACAATTTTACAATTAACTCTTGTTCTTTGTGTAGTATTCTCTGTTAAAATGGTGTACGTATTTCAAAACACATGTCAGAGATTTTTATTTATGAAGGCCTCTCTGATTTTCCAAATTATTTTGAATCTTACTGTATGATTCATCAAAGAGTTGCACCATCCTTCAACCAGAGTTACAACATTTTGCCCTGCTATGTCTATCTTAACTGTCATCAAATTGCTCTGACCAAAAGATTTTTTTTTTCCTTATTTTCCAAGCCTTCCACCTTTCTTAGTCTTGACATCTTCTATCCTGAAGATAGATTTCTCATTGTTTCCAGTGTGTTTGTGAGTTACATTTGGTAGAGGCCAATTTCAGGAGCACTTTAGTAGGGGTTCAGCTTATAATAGAAATAGCATTGACATTGGCATTGGAGTTAGACCTGGTGTGAATCCCAGCCCTGCTATTAGTAGTATATTTACTTAGCTATGTCATCCTTGGTTAGTGACATAAATTTTAAGCCTTAGTTTTCTCATCTTTGAGACAGAGACAATAATCTCTTCCCCACAGTGTTGTAGGATTACGTGAGGTGATACGTGTAAAGCACAGCATGGTGCCTCTACCTAGTAGGTGCTCAGCTGTGTGTGTGGTTGTTGGCATGTCAGGAAGCCTTTCTTAGCATTGCATTTCAAATGGCAGAAATAGATTTGCACCATATTATCTTTGTCCCTTTGTGTCCAAGGACACTGATGTGTTTCTCACTTGGGATAGAGGAAAAGCTACTGGAATAAGACTGGCTGTGGCCAGGAGGGAGCAGCAGAATGTCATGACCTTGATCGGAAGGCTCTACAGCATGGGAGGCTGCTAAGGGAAGCCCAGGCCAATGTTTGTGCAAAAGGCCCCGACCTTATGGGAAGAAAGGAAGCTTGGAAGCGGAAGTAAAAAGCGTAATCCAGGGCTATAGAGAGGAAGCCAGGTGATTCCTTGAGAAAACATTGATTAGGAAGCTTCCATGTACCAGGCACTATTCTAAGCATGGGGTTTACCAAAGTTGGTCAGAGTGCCCTGGGGGTTTATAATCTGGAGAGGAGCCCCATTATTATAATACAGTGGTGCAAAGAGGAGAAAGCATTTAGGGATCTGAGAGTGGAGGCGAGACATGTTTCTGGGAGAGGAAAGTCTGCACAGAGGCAGCATGAATGTCCCTCCTAGATGCTGATGTACAAGGCGGCATAGGCACCTCTGTGGGTGCTGGCAGGCCTCTTATTAATTAGTTCAGTCCTGGTTACTGTCCTCTTAGTTACTTTTTCTTTAAAAGGCACTCTTTGGAGACCCATCTCTGTGATTGTCTGGGGGAAGATACAGCTGAGAGAGTAATGGTATTTACCAGAAACTAGAGGTATTTGACATCTTTTTCTGCAGCCAGCGTTTGTCAGGTTGATTTTCTAGTAAGAATTCATTTGACAATAAGCAGTAACACTAACTCGTGTTTACATTATGATTTCAGAATAACTGTGTTCCAAAATGTTCTCAAATATCATAATTCTGGGAAAGTGAGGATTTATAGAGGAAATACTTTATCTACTTCTTACAACATTCTATTCCTGTAGTTCCTACAATTCCCCGTTCCTACACTATTTAAGTTGGTAAAAATGTGGAAATCATTTGTGAAGTGAGGTAGAAGGTATTCAAAGCGGAATGATTAAAGACTGTGAATGTAATTTTAAAACTATCAGGGGATTTAAAAAACACCACTTGAGTGTATCTCTCCTTTTTGATTGTTGCGTAGACAACTCTGTCATCTGGTTTAAGTGTAATCTTAAACCCCTAAGTTTTAGGGTAATGTGTTAGCAGCAATAGATAACTGAAAGAACAGATCACATAGCACCTCATTCACATTCAGGGTGGGTAGCTGGGGTCCTGTTCAAGTGTTTTATTTCAGTTAGGTCCAGAAACAAGCCAGGACCTGGTCCTTAAAAGGTGAAAGTGAGGTTATCAGCAGAGGAGCTCTGATAACTTCACCCAGGGCTCTTTGCTGTGATTGTTTTATTAGGCCTTGTGGAAGACTCCATACCACATCTTTATTTATCACCGCACTTGAACTTTCTCTGGATTTGCTGGTCATAGGAGTTGAGTGCATCCAAGCTTGGCCCTCCTGCAGAGAATTCTCTAGCTCTGGCCTCACTCAAAACCAGCAGCCTTAGGGCTATTTGGTAAAAGGGTCAGAACAGCACATCCAAATCTGGGATCATTTGCCTCCAATGCCCCCAAACAATGCTGAGTTGCCTTCCAGAACTTATAACTTACACCCCCACTGACATTTTATGAGAACCCCCTGCCCTTCACGTCCCTGCCTATGCTTGTTATTGTTACATCTTTTAATGTTTGCCAATCTGTTGGGTGTAAAGTAAAATCTCATTGGGGTGTTCATGCGTTTTGCTAATTACTAATGAGGTTGAGCATTTTTTTTTTTTTTTACATACTTATTGGCAGTTTTTTGCTTCCTCCGGTCTGAAACATCTGTTTATGAATTTCACCCTTCTTTTTATTGGATTATTTTTCTTATAGCTATCTGCATGTTATTTATATACTTTGGGTAGAATCTTCATTTACTTTCTTTTGGCTAGAAAAAGTAAAACGGTGAGCTTACAGGAAGAAGATTCTCTTATCAAGGAATCTTCTGGGTATCTTCCCAGCTATTGCTGCCTTCTCCAGATACTTCCTGCCTCACTGAAGACAGTGGTGACTCTTTCCTAGGACTTTGTCTCCTCACCTGTGTCCCACGTATTACTTGAGGAGTAGAGTTTGGGGGTGGGTGAGGGTGAGTGCAGGATTGGAAACATAACTTGATTTCTGGAATTTTCCTATTTATATATATATATATTTTTTGCCCAGTCACTGTTTCAAACATCACCTTGAAAGTGTGTCCCTTCCCTTGAGTGAGTGCTCCTGGTTCTTGACATTGTTCAGTGTTCATTTTGTTAGGTTTGGCGCAGACAGGCGTCTGTGTTCTGGTTTTATTCTGCCATTTTACCCTGGAAGTCTCTGGGACAACTTTTGAAGGCAGCCTTGGATTTATTATTATTTTTTCTTTCTTTTTAAAATTTCAGATTGATATAAGGGTAATGTTTATGTTACATCCTTTTCATTTCTGAGGTAACATTCAAGTTGTCGTTGAGCCCTTTGCCCAGGGCTCATACTGAACACCCTCACTCATACCGTGCACATTAGGTGAGACCCCACCAATTGCCATCCCTCCTCCTGTCAGCCCCTCACTAGATTATACTTGTGGGGTTTTTTTTTTTGTGTGTGTGTGTGTGTAGTTGATTTCTGTCTTGAACTCCTATACTATCTGAGACAGAAATCTTAGTCCAATTGCATAGAAATAAACTCAGGCGCTTCTGACATTTTTCTTGCACATTTCATGTTTAAACTCAGTTAACTTTAGAATTTTTAACACTTTCCCCCAATTTTCTTGTTTCTGGGGTTGCTGCTACACTTGGCTTGGGGAGAGATACAAATGCCATCAAATAGGTGGGAGATTTCTGTGTCTTTATTAAAAGCGTCCAGGTCTCTGTGGCTGGACACTGTGAAAGTGCTCATCTTCTGAGCCTTGCATGTCCCCATCCAAGCTGGCAGCCACAGAGTCCCGTCCTTCCTCAGCCTCCTGGCTTCATCTCTGCATTCTCATTCCTGGCTGTATTTGTTAGCAGTCTGTGGCTGCCTAACAAATGACCTCAAACCCAGTAGCTTAAAGATACCCCACCCATGTATCACCAGATAATTCTACAGGTCAGAAGTCCTGGCTCCATTGAGCTGAGTCACTGCTTTGTGTCTTACCAGGCTGAAATCAAGACACCAGCTGTGTCCTCCCCTGGAGGCTCTGCGGAAGCATTTGCCTTCCAGCTCATCTGGGCTGTTGGCAGAGTTTATTTCCTATATTTGTATGATTGAGGTTCTCTCTTTCTTGTTAGCTGTTGGTCAGGACCCACTCAGGCTTCTGGGACTGCCTTTGGGGCCTCCCCTAGTGGTGTTTTCACAACACAACCATAGGCTTATTCAAGGCCAGCCGAAGAATCTTTCTCACTTCCGGTTTCAGGGCTCCCCTGATTAGGTCAGATCCCCCCAAAGATAATCTCCTTTTTGATTAACTCAAGTCAACTGATAGGGGTCCTCAATTACATCTTCAGATTCCTTTCATCTTTGCCTTGTAAGATAACCGGGTCACTGTTGTAAAATCTTACTGTGTTCACGAGTCCTGACGTACTTGAGTGCTGACCCCAGGAACTGGGGATCTTGAGAGTATCTCAGCATTCTGCCAACCCCACTGTGGGCCCTCAGAGTTCTACTTCTCTGACTTCCTCTGCTGATTTCTGTGTCACCCTCGGGGTCTGGGACATGGAATTCAGACACTTGGCTGAGCCACTCAGGGATGGAGAGGAGACGCCAGTCCTGTCTGCTGTCCACCTTTCTCCTCTGTGGTCAGGAGGGGCTGAGGGCCTTCTCACTGAGGCCTGTCTCTCGTCCTCAGGCTGACGTGGACAGCCATCTCCCTTCCTTCCTACGCATCCCTGGGAGGGGTGGGTAGAGAACAGGACTCATCTTTTGTTTTTCTCCAAACTCTGTTATCACCTCTAATCCATAAAGGGTTTTATTTTGGCTCTTCCTACTGCGGGTGGAGGAGAGACAGAAGGATCAGCTAGTTAAATAGTCTTCCAAATTTACTGCTTATTCTAGGTCCTTGGCTCTGAAAGCTTAAAAGCTAAAAATTAACTTCTTTTTTTTTTTTCGATTTGCATTTCCACTATGGTCTAGCTTTTTCTAAGGGCAGCAGAGGTAGGAGGTGGGGGTGGGAGCTACAGGGCTTGCAAGGCTGTCCCATCTCTCCCCTCACCTGGAATGTATGGGTTAATTCTTCATGAACAACCTGCCATAATCATCTTCAAAACAACCCAGGCTTTCTGAATCGTGCTGGGAACTGGATTAATTCCATATTCATTTTTATGCCACCTCTACTGTACTCTTCATTTATGAATATTTTTTCCTTGCTCGGAGTAGGCAGAAACCCCAGAGAACAACAAATTGAAACATTTCTAGAAACTAACAGAATGTTAATGAAGTTTTCCTTTGCTGAGGGGAGAGCAAAGCTTGGCAGTGTTTCAGACATGATAAAGGACTTGTGCTTGTACTAATTAGGAGTATTACTCAAGTGAAGTAATTGGGAGTCGATATAAACCCCAAAGCTTAGTAATTAGAGGTAGAGCTGGGTTGGAATCAAAATGGGCAAAGGGGAGATTCCAAAAAAGCAGCTGGTATTTCTCATAGCATAGTTATGTTAGGGTAATTTTGCACTGAGCTACTGGCCAGCACTTCCCTTCCTCCCCGACCCTCAATACCCAGGCTCAGTTGTCACATAAACAATCTGCTAATCTGTGGCTTTGATGCAAATCCTGGAAAAGTCTCCAAGAACAGCTGACCTCTGTTGGCCTGCGTCCTGAGGACAGGTAGGGCCGTTCTCGGTGTGTTAATGTCCTGGGCAGAGTGACCAGTGATGAGGTCCAGGAGTAAGCAATAGATTTGGAAGACTATGGCCCTTCTTCCCTTCCCATTTCCTGCCTCCCTGATTACCTTCTTCATGCTCTTTCATCCCATTTTCCAAAGTATAAGTTTATCCCAGGCAGGGTCTACCTCATTTCCACATAGCTCATTTTGGACCACTCATTTCTCTTGATTTTTCCCCCTCATCTGAATTTCTCTTTGCTTTACCTGGGTAGTATTACCTTTCTGGTGAGGAGCAAATTTTTATGTTTTTATCCCCAGCATCTAACATGAATACCTGGAACATAATAGCTGCTTATTATTTGTTGATAATATGAACTCATCAGTGAATTAAATATCTCCTTACTTATCTGTTTCTCTCCTCACTAGACAGGACCTGTCTTACTCATTTTTGGATCCCTTGTATCTAACATACTGCCTGCATCTATAGGTTCTCAAAGAAAGTTTACTGAATGAATGAACACTAATCAGGAGTTCCTCACGTACCTCCGCACACTGTACAAGGAAAATTAGCTCTGATGTCATGATTTCAGAATATACCACTGGCAGAAGCAGATAAGGAAAGGTAACCAAGCTGGTATTCAAACAGTTTCTGGGAAATAGGACAGACCAGGAGTGCAATGAGGAAGATGCTTCACGAGATCGCAGGTGAGAGTTCTTTTTCTGTGCAATCTTTACCAAGTCAAGTACTGTTCTGATCCAAGGCAGAGAACAAATACAGCCTTTTTTTGTTCCCCTTAAGATGAAATGCAAACTTGAAATGCTTCCTTGAAAATCAGAATGAAATCCTTTCAACCAAGTGGCTGCAGGGGTTGAAATCTGAGCTGGCATCTGAGTCAGACAGTTGGAACAATGTTCTTGAACAGTACCACCTGTGCCACTGCTAATTTGGTAACGACCTCAGAGCACAGCCCCTTTATTCCAAACTTGGACCTTCACTTACTTCAGCCCAAAATGATGAAGAACGGAGCCTGTTTCTTTCCCAGTGGTGTCCTCAGGTTTGAAAATAAGATGAGATGATTACCCTTTTTTCCTATCTACGGCTCCTTCAAAGTTTTGCAAGCTCTTTACCCTTTTCTGCTTCTTTGCCCATAGCATGCATTTGAATTATCTGGAGATAGCTGTTTTTCTTGCCACGTTGAACCTTACAGAGTTGCATTTTCTCTGATTTTTTTCTAGATTTTTTAAGGTGGCAATTAATTTGATTCCACATGTACTATATTTTTATTATTGTCAATCTATATGTCCAAATTGATAACAGCATATCCAACTTTGAATAGTATCTCAATTTCTTTGAGGTAGTGTTTTGCAATGGGAAGACCATAGGTTTTAGAATCAGACATAAATTATAAGTTTATTCCAGGCAAAAGTTTAACCCATGTCTTTATTACTACAAGGTATGAAGCCTTGAGTATATTTTTAATTTCTCTTCATTAGCAAATGTTGAAAATAACTACATCATTGGAATAGTTTGCGATGTAAGTATTTTTTGTTTTTTAGTTATTTTTTATTGAGTCATAGCTGTGTACAATAGTTCAGTCATGGGGTACAGTGTGCAGGCTTCATATACAATCGGAGATATTTTTATCAATGTAAGTATTTTAAGAGGACTTTCTGGAAGGGCACGATGCCTATGCTTGTAATCCCTGCATTTGGGGAGGCTGAGGTGGGAAAATTGCTTGAGGCCAGGAGTTGGAGAATAGCCTGAGCAATACACAGAGACCCCATCTCTAGAAAAATAGCTGGGTGTGGTAGCACACGTCCTTAGACCTAGCTACTAGGGAAGCTGAGGCAGGAGGATCACTTGAGCCCATGGGTTTGGGGCTGCAGTGAGCTATGATCATGCCACAAGCAAACACTTCGATATTAAAGTTTAATATTGATTTTTAAAATCTTACCTTTAAAGACACTGGTTAATGACCAGTATTAACATTAGTAAGTATAGGAAAAATTAGTAATATGGAATTAAGATTTTGTGACATGTAACATTAACATTTTAGTGATATAATTTGATCACCTCCAAATTTCTTTTCTTTTTTTTGAGACAGAGACTCAAAGCTGTCACCCCGGGTAGAGTGCTGTGGCATCACAGCTCACAGCAACCTCAAGCTCTTGGGCTTAAGCAATTCTCTTGCCTCAGCTTCCCATGTAGCTGGGACTACAGGTGCCCACCACAACACCTGGCTATTTTTTGTTGTTGTTGTTGGTTAGCTGGCCTGGGCTGGGTTCGAACCCGCCAACTTCAGTGTATGTGGCTGGCACCATAACCACTGTGCCACAGGTGCAGAGCCTTTCACCTGCAAATTTCTTTAAGAGGAGTTACAGGGAACGTGACAATCCGTATCTAACACAGTATTTTATGGATCAGGAAGGTGTTATTGGATAAGGAGTTGACTGACTTGCCCAGGAGCTCACAGCTCATGGCACTTCTGGACACATTCGTGGATTTCCTGTTGAGGGAAGCACACTGCACGCAGTGACTTCTCACCTTGTCTCCCTCTTTCTGTTTGCACAATCTTCATCCTACTTTAGAGCCTCACTACTGCCATTACCTCACTATTATCAAGGCATCCTCCCTGGCTCCTGTGTGTCCAAGTTGCTCTTCTCGGCAGTCCCTCCTCCGTGGTGGCAGATGAACCCAACTGTTAGACTTGCCTGCTCAGACGTCTCTGCTGGCTGCCCTGTGTCTGCTAAGTCAATTCGAAGCACATCAGCATGGCACTCAAGGTCTTTCCCAGTGTCCTCTCAGGTTCATACATTTATTTAATGATGACTGATTGAGTGCCTACGATGTACAAGGCCCCAGTCCTGGTGCTGGGAACTTAACAGTGAACTAGAGACAGTCTCTGCCCTTACTAAGCTTACAGTCTCGGTCAGCAGTTCTCAAATTGTGCTCACAGGACCCTGAGGGTCTCTGAGAAGCTGTTGGGGTTTCTGCCAAGTCAAAATTACTTTCCTGATAATACTAAGAAGTTGTTTGTCATTTTAGTTCTCATTTTATTTTTTAATGTATGTGCAGTGAAGTTTTCCAGAGGCTGCCTGACATGTGATTCACAAACAGACTGAACATAGAAGTACACGTGAGAAACCAGATTTTTTTCTATCAAGCCAGATGTTAAGGAACATTACACAAAACAATGCCACTCTTCTAATTTTTTTTTGTTTAAAAGATATTTTTTTTTCCATGAAAATATGTGTGATGGTTAATTTTAGGTGTCAGTCTGTCTGGGTTAAGGGGATATGCAGGTAGCTGGTAGGGCCTCATTTCTGGGTGTGCCCCTGAGGGTGTTTGCGAAAGAGGTTAGCGTCTCAAGCAGTGGACTGAGTGAGGAGGGTCCACCCTGACCAGTGCGGGCAGGCCCTGGGCAATCCACTGAGGGCCTGGATAGAACAAAAAGGCAGAAGTTCAGTTGTCCGGAGCTGGGACATCCATTTTCTTCTGCCCTGGCACATCAGAACTCTGGGGTTTTGGAGGTTCAGACTTCGGGATTTAGACCATTAGCTCTCCTTCATCTCAGAATGAATTATACCACCGGCCTCCTTGGTTCCCCAGGTATGTCATGGCACATCTTGGGCTCCGTGATCATGTGAACTACTTCTCACAATAAATCCCCTCATACACACACACATGTGCACGCACATATACACAGATTAAATTAGTTTACTGTTTAAATCTCACACGAACTTTATGTCTGCCCTGTATGTACACTCTTTCTTTATCGTATATGTCCTGTTGGTTCGGTTTCTCTAGAGAACCCGGCTAAAGCCAGATGTTATTTACATGAACATGCAGTGGGTTTATTTTTGTCATTTTAAAATGGATTAATGAGCAACTATTTAAAAGTTTCTTAATTTAAGTATCTAAGATAGTAATTATAGATATTTATAGATACGTATGTACAGATGACTTAAACAAAAGTGCTTTGGGCTTCTTAATAATGTTTGACCACAAAGGTTGAGAGCTTCCGTTTTGGTTATTCTAGAAAATAAGAAGGCGATACACAGTGACAAAGCTGTGACAGGGAATGCGGCAGGACGAGGAACAGGTGAATGGGGCCACCAGTGCGGACGCTGTGTACAACCTGCGCTCGTGCTAAACGGAATCACCCCACAGGCCCTGGACGCACCGCGTCCCCCACGTCCACACCTTCGTGGCGCTGTCCCTCCTCCTAGTTTGCCTCCTGCCCCTCTTTCATCCATCACAATTCTCTTCTTTCAGGGCCCCTCTCTAATGCCACTGGAGCCACAGTTTCTTCCTTCATTTTCTTCTAACAGAAGTGATTTATCTCCCTGTATTGTTCGCATCTTCAGCAATAATATTTTGAGCTTTTTTTTTTTTGAGACAGAGTCTCACTTTGCTACCCTTGGTAGAGCGCTGTGGTGTCATAGCTCGCAGCAACCTCAGACTCCTGGGTTTAAGTGATTCTCTTGCCTCAGCCTCCCAGGTAGCTGGGACTACAGAGGCCCACAACAATGCCCGGCTTTTTGGAGATGAGGTCTCACACTGGCTCAGGGTGGTCTTGAACCTGTGAGCTGAGGCAATCTACCCACTTCGGCCTCCCCAATCCTGGGATTACAAGCATGAGCTATCACATCCAACCAGCAATGATATTTTGTTTGATTTGTTTTGTGACACCCATAATTTTCTGCTTTGTACAAGTGTATAGTTATAGATTCATGTCTTTCTCAAGTTTACGATGCTTCTTAAAGTTGGGAATTGTTTCTTATTTCCCTTGGATATGATGCCTTTTCTGCATCAGTGAGGCTTAGGTTGAGCAGTAGCAGAAAACCTCCAAGTAATCATGGTTGTATTTAGATAGAAGTATATTGTTTCTCACATCAACGTCCGAAGGTAGGCAGTCCAGGCTGGTGGTGACTCTTACTCTGAATGTCCTCAGAGCTGCAGGCTCCTTCCAGCTCACTGCTTCTCCATCCCAACAGTGTGACAGTCCTCAGCTCAAGAGGGCAGCATCTTAGTTTCAGGAGGAGGAAAGGAAGGAGAGGCTGCAGTAAGGTAGCTAACAGCATGCATCAGCTCTCTCTTAAGGAAGGTGCCTGGAAGCTGCTATGTGACACTTCTATTTATGTCCCATTGGTAGAACTCAGTGACATGTGCATACCTAGTTTCATGGATGGCTGGAAGATGTAGTCTTTATTTCTAAGGGTGGTGGGTGTGCTGAGCTGAGGACAAAGAGGAGAAGAGGTATTGGGGGACAATGTTCAGAATCTTTTATATTCCCTAAAGTTTCTGCCATAGGCACTTATTTCAGGTAAATACTTAAAACCAATTTTTAGAAGGTAAGTAATATTGAGCTTCATTCTTACAGTTATTTGTTGGATAATGAATACAGTAGAAATTTTATTCATCACATATTTGCTTGTTGTCTTTCATGAAGATGTTAGCAATGATTAAGGAATTGGACAGTCTCTCTTTTTGGACTTAACTACCGCAGGGTCGCCAGTTGACTAATTACTTCAAGTAGAACAAGAAGAAAAGATTTAGATTAGATCACCGGCTTGCAGTTTTCATCATTTCACCTTGTCTTGCCCACCCTTCTCCATAGCGATAAAGACTTTACTCAACTTAGCCTTGCCAGAGGAGCCCCCAGGAGACCCTGTGTCACGTGATGCCCTGTCCTCAATTCCTTTGTGGACTCATCACAGCGGAGAAAAATACCTTTCAAAAGAAATGCCTGATGGCTTGCTCAAGTTATTAGATTAGTCTGTATTTTTGTTCCACATGAAAGCAGATTAAAAAATGTGCAGTTTTAAGATCCTAAAAAGATTGGGACATTAAATTTCTATTGTATGTTTGCCTTGCAATGTCTTCTACTTGTATGTAGATTTTAGTAAAGGATCCTGCCTACCTATATGTTTTGAATCTGGATCTTTATTTCCATAGGATATTTTGCTGGGATCTATAGAAGCATCCCCAGTCCCATCTCTGCCCCTCCCCCACACCTCCCCACACCTACCTTCCACTGGGTCTCAGAAAGGAGGAAATCCTTCCTCCACAAAGAAAAGTCTGTGATTTCTACATGATTGAATCTATATTTAAACTATTCACTAGAATCAGCATTGTTAAAATGTTCATCCCAAAGTGATCTACAGATTCAATATAATCCTGATCAAAGTACCAATGGCATATTTCACATATCTGGAAAAAATAATTCGATGCTTCATATGGAACCAGAAATGAGGACTAATAGCCAAAGCCACCCTAAGCAAAGAATAACTAAACCAAAACAAACAAAACAGAAATCTGGAGAGATCACATTCCAGGCTTAAAAACATACCATCAGGCTATAGAAGCTAAATAGCATGGTATACTACAAAAATAGAGACATAGACCAGTGGAACAAAGCAGAGAATCCAGACATAAAAGCATCTACCTATACTAACTGATCTTGGGCAAAATAGACACCAATGTACACTGAGAAAGAGAAACTCTATTCAATAAGTAGTGATGGGAAAATTAAATATTTAGAAGAATGAAACAGAACCCTTATCTCTCACCACTCACAAAAATTAATTCACAATGGATAAAAGATTCAAATGTAAGTCATGAAACCATAGGAATTCTAGAAGAAAATGTAGAAAAAACTCTTCTCGATATTAGTCTAAGCAAAGAATTTATGAATAGGACTCCAAAGGCAATTTATAGCAGCAATAAAAATAAATAAATAAACATTGATTAAATTAAAAAGCTTCTGCCTGGGTAGAGTGCTGTGGCATCACAGCTCACAGCAACCTCAAACTCTTGAGTGATTGTCTCGCCTCAGCCTTCCAAGTAGCTGGGACTACAGGTGCCTGCCACAATGCCCAGCTATTTTTTTGTTGCAGCTGTCATTGTTGTTTTAGTTGGCCCGGGCCGGGTTTGAACCCACTATCCTCAGTGTATGTGGCCAGTACCCTACCCACTGAGCTATGGGCACCGCCTGTTAGCATGATTTTTATTGAAAAGTCTAAAAATGATAGATGCTGGGGCATATGCAGAGAGAGAGAGAGAGGAGAGAAGATGGGGGAGGGAGAGAGAGACAGAGAGAGAGAGATGCTTTTACACCGTTAGTGTGATTGCAAATTAGTATAACCCATGTGGAAAATGGCATGGAGATTTCTCAAAAACTGAAAGTAGACCTATCATTCAATTCTGCAATCTCACTACTGGATATCTACCCAAAAGAAAAGAAGTTACTTTATCAAAAAGACACCAGCACTCACATATTTATTGCAGCATAATTCACAATTGCAAAGCTGCAGAATCAACCTAAGTGTCCACCAATTCATAGATGGATTAACAAAATGTGAAATACGTATACCACAGAGTCACTCAGGCTTAAATAAAGATGAATTAATGCCTTTTACAATAACATGGAAGGAACTGGAGACCATTATCCTAAGTGCAGTATCTCAGGAATGGAAAAAGAAGTACCACCTGTACTATCTAGTAACCTGGAACTGACCGATAGGCACACAGGTGCACAGATGGAAGTGGATGTCATTGGAGATCAAGTAGAGGAGGTGGAGGGGTAGGAAGCGAGGGGCAAGAACCCAACTGATGGGTACAATGAACACTGGGTGATGGGAACATTCATAGCCTGGATTCAAGACATGTATCAAAAACATTTGTAACCCTTTAATATTTTCAAATAAAAAAACATAGCCTATCTGGTCATACTAAAATATCCATAGCCTGCAATTATACAAACTTATAGTTCTAGGATGTTGGGAATTTCCTCCTGAAGTTAATTGTTTGAAAAAGCTGAAATAAAAAGAACCCATGAGAAATGGCCTTTACTGTGTTCATCGTGTGATTTTTCATTTGCACATCTCTCTCCCTTATAGACTGTATACTTCTTCAGGCCTGTGGCTGTGTGTGATGATTGGTTTTAGTTATAAAGTGACATAAAGTTGTCCAAAACTGAGATCAATTAAGACAGTGATGATGACAGTGTTTGACCAGGGCGTGAGATTTAAGAAGAGAAATGAATCCCGAAGGGGACTGCATTCATCCGTCCGTTCCCTCATCTTGCACACAGTCACCACCAACCAAGTGCCCTGCCCTGTGGGAGATGCTGGGAGACAGTGGTGAGAAAATTGCTATGGTGCTTGTCCTTAGGCGCTTGTAGCCTTAAAGACAGACAAAGCGGTAACAACTGTAAAGTAAGAAAAATGCTTGCTGGGGAAGCACAGATTGAGGAGTGAGGAGTGACGGCGTGTCGCACCTGGCTAGCGTCTGCGTGGAGCTTTCCCATGCAGATCCCTCATTTGAGGCTCACTAAGGCCTGCTCAATGAGCTCTACAGGGGTTATTCTTCTCATTTACAGATGAGGAATCAGTCTGAGACAGATTAGCAAGACCCACGTTCCCACAGCTCCAATCCTGGGCTTGTGACTCCACACCCAGTGCTCTTGCCACCACTCTACCCAGCAGCTGGGGTGCCAGGGACTGTGGCTGTGCTGCATCTGTTTTCGGCCTTTATGATGCCCCCCCCCCACAAGCTTACAACTCCTATCAGCACCAATTAATTCTTGGCATACATTGGAACTGCCTAAAAGCCATGCGGTGCTCTGGCTAGCGCGGCCCTAAGCTGTGGGCTGGCTTCTCCCATGTTCATGCCGGGAGCAGCCCTTCCAATTAGGAAAGGGGCCAGGGGGCTCTTTAGAAATTACAGAAGCACAGCCATAATGTCTTATTAGCATGAGCCACCATGCTGCAGTCAACTCAGTGGTCCGTTTTCCCTCGCCTGTGAAGTAGAAGTGAGATTCTCCAAAGAGCAAACAACATTAAAATGTCCAGAGTTAGTTATGTTTAGTATCGCAGAGTTGAGCAGAGGAATGAACACTGCTGTTGGGCAGAACATTTTCCCTTCCTGTTCTTTATACCCAACGGTGTGCTATTCTCTGATTATTTCAGGAAACTTGTCTTTCTTTTAATTTTTTGAACCTGTTAGAAATTTCTGAGTGACCTTAGAGCCTTTCAGGGAATAGGAAGTTCTGGCAAAATTGAGGAGTTGGTGATAATTATTTCCTTGATTTGTAGTGCAATATAAAGACTGTGGGACTTTGGACCAAGCAGTAAGGCCATGCGGCTGAGATTCTATCTCAGCACTTTCATTTTCTGGCTGTTATCAACTTGGGAAATACAAGGACTTCCTTGAACCTCAGTTTCTTCAAAGGATGGTTGTGAGGACTGGAGGAGAGACCAGGTAATACAGCGAGGAGAGAGCCGGACACATAATTGGCCCTCAATAAATGGGCAATGTTATTATCAGAGTTAGAAATCTCTTCTTTCTGGGGAGTCTATGCAAACTCTAGTGTCTCTTCTAATACTGACCTTTCTGGTGATGCCAATTTCTCTGGACCTTCACCTTTATCATAATTTTCTTGTTTTGTGTCTCCCCAAATTATAGCCTTTATGATTATTTAATTTATAGTTACTCAGTAACATTAACTTACAGTAGGTCCTCTACTATCTAAGCTATGCTTCCTTTGGCAGGACATTTGGAGAATTAGCCCAGCCAGTAAAGGTGTTTGGGGTCTAAGACTGTGGTGGTGGTGGTGGTTGGGGGAAGGGGTGAGATACAGTGCAGATCTCTGGCCCCCACTCCTGGGCCATGGACTGGTACGGTCTGTGGCCTGTTAGGAGGTGAGTAGTGGGCAAACAGGCAAAGCTTCATCTGCATTCACACCGTCCCCCTCACTTGCATCACTGCCTGGGCTCCACCTCCCATCATATCAGTGGCAGCAATAGAATCTCTTAGGAGCACAAACCCTACTGTAAATTCATATGCGAGGGATCTAGCTCAGGCCCCCCTGATTCTGTATTATGCTGAGTTGTATAATTATTTTATTATATATTGCAATGTAATAATAGTAGATATAAAGTGCAAATACATGTAATGCACTTGAAACATCCTGAAACCACCTCCTACCCCCCCCAACCCATCTCTGGTCTGTGGACAAATTGTCTTCCACGAAACCAATTCCTAGTGCCCAAAAGGTTGGGGACCACTGGTGGAGATATTTCTAGGACTAAGTGCACATATGGATCTTAAGATGGTGCTTTGTGAAGTCCCTGGACTACCTGCTTCGAAATTACCTGGGAAGCTTGTAATAAATGCACACAACTAGAATATCTGGGGCTAGATCTGGAGGATATCCATTGTAAATAAGATCCCCAGGGGGTCTCAGCACGTTAAAGTTAAAGAACACTGAATAATTCCTATTAGATTCCAGGCTTCAGAGCCAGGTCAGAGAGTCTTGAAACGAGAGGTCCTATGAAGAAGCTGGCTTTTCCTCGCTCCATGAAGGTAGTTTGCAGAAGGCTGGTTATGCTAAAGAGAAATTTGGGGACAGGTCCTTTTTCCTGGCAGTGGGATGGCAAGATCTTAGTCTGAAAAGAACGCTGGATTTTCTGGAATAGGCATCAAAATAGAAAGATTCCCAAGGACAAGAAATGGAGCAGAGACTGGGGACTGGGCAGGATGTGGCAGAGGATTGGCAACAGGCTGGCTCATTCATCTCTATCCCCCCCACCCCATTCACCTGGACTCCCTGAGGGCAGGGCTCAAAAGCTCTTGCTTTTAGGGTTAATAAATGGATTAGAAAGTTCTTTGAATTATAATTAAAAAGTTAATAAATCTACTTTTTCCATTCTTTTGTTTTTTCCTACCTTTTCCCTTCTTGACAAACTCAACAACCACGCTCTCTCTGCCAATAACCTGTGTTTAGAATAACAGAAATGATGACTCACACTGTCTGATTTTGTCCTGATTGTGCAGGAATGACATGCTAGAAGAGTGTTAGATCAGAAATAAACCATCTGGGTAAGGTTCTTTTCAACAGCACTAACTAGGTGTGTATCCTGGGAAGAAGACTTCACTTTTCCGTGACTTAACTGCTGTAACATAAGGAGATTGGGCTGGGCTCTGTCTCTGCAGTTCTAAGAATCTGGGCTGCTGTATGATACTGAAAGAGTGATGGCATATTTTTCATGTGAGGTGGAAACCACTGAGGGCTGCTTTGCGAAATGGATTCATCCGACAGATGGGTATAAGTTCATTGCTTCTCTGGAGTCTGTTTCTTGATTTCTCTAACTCACTTTGGTTTTTGTCTGTAAGGTTGTGTCTGTTCTCCTCTGCTAAGCTACGCAGCTGGCTCTGAAAGTGATTCCTACCTGGCTCAAGCCAATCATTGTACGGCTTTCTCTGGTGTGGCGACTGGTTCCAGCTGGCTTGCTTGTTCATCTCTCTCCCTCCCTCACTCACCTGGACTCCCTGATGGGAGGGCTCAAAAGCTCTTGCTTTTAGGGTTAATAAATGCATCAGAAAAGTCTTTGAATTATAATTAAAAAGTTAATAAATCTGCTCTTTTCCCATTACTTTATTTTTCCTACCTTTTCTCTTCTTCAGGCCACAAACATTCAGGCCACTGAGTGGGGAGTGGGTTTTTTTTTTGCTGGGGCTTCTGGGGAGCAAGCTTCTTTTTCTCTTGTGGGAGCTCACTGAAGACCATGAAGGAAGCTGAGGGACAGCAGTTTGTCCTTCAGAGGGTGGAGCTCAAAATATCCCCTAGAGGAGCCAGACCTGGTGCCTCTGTGAAGCTCTGGAGCAAAACATGCCTGGAACGTTGTCAGGCCCTGAATATCTTGTGAACCAGTGAAGTTATAGGCTTAACTGCATTCAAATTGTTTTTTCTGTTGCCATCAACTCAAAAGTTCCCAACTTTTTTTTGAGGTTCACCAATGTATTTCTGACTATCCATCTTTTTATGCTCTACAACCAAAACCTTATTTATTTCTGCATTTTAATTACAGCCAGTTTCTAAATCATCAAGTATAAAACGTTGGGAACAACAAAAATCTTAAAAAGAGCCAATGCGTGGCACACAGAAGTTGTTTTATAAACATTTGCTGAATGAATGAAAGAAAGTCAAAATAAATTTTAAAGGGGAAAGATGATATTTTCTTGGTTTGGGAGGAGGGAAAGTAATTACATAGGATGCCACAGGTTAAAGATGAGAGTCAGGGAATGACCTGAAGCCTAAACTGCTGAGCTGCTCCAGGCCAGAACTGTCCTTTCCCTTCTGCTTTGAGATGTTGCCTGAGGTCCCTTTTCTGCAATTTGGAATTTGGGGACCTGCAATTTGCATCAATTCAAGCAGTTGATTAATTTAACAGATGTTTTATGAGGACCTACAAGGTTCCCTGACCTGATGAAGTTTACTATTTAGCAGGGGAGAGCGATAAAGAAATGAATAATCAGGACCACGTTGCTGAGTATTACCAGAGAGGGGACAACGGGAGGTGTGAGGATAGCAGAAGGGACCCTAATGTAGAGGGGGACTGACTGGACAGCCTCTGAGTCAGTGATGCTACCCGAGTGGTGCTGTCTCCCATGGAGACTGAGAGAACGGGGGGTGTGTTCCATGGGACGACTCTGTGGCTTCAGGAGCGACTCTGAGAACTGAGAATTCAGGATGGATGGAGGAAAAGTGGATGGGGAGACACAGCCAGCAGGGACCAGGTTCTGCAGTCTCTGTGGGCCAAGTGAGGGAGTTTGGGCTTTAGTAAAGCACGGTGGGAGGCCACTGCAGGGTTTTAGGTGGGAGAGTGATGTGATCAGATAGATCAGCTCCCTCTTGGGCCACATCTGGCTGAGGGTCATGAGGCATCGCCCCTGCACGTTCCCCCGTGTGTCTGCGCCGTTCTCCCCAGCCGTTCCTCTTTGCTGTTGAAACACCCTTACTTAATCTGGAGAAAGGCACTAAATGGGCCCTGCGTGTTCCCAGAGCTGCTTCCAGCACTGCTTCTGTAGCAATTTTTTTTCCCTATAATTATGGTTTGAATTTTTGGCAGCTCTGACCTCCTGTAAATTGGCACTAATTTCCAGCTCTTAAATCTTTCAAGATGGGACGCAGCAGGGCAGGTGTGGGATCCACGGGCCTCGTCTGTGACTGGCTACCCCTTGGAAAGCAGCTGCCAGGGGGCTCACGCCACTGTCCTTTTTTTGGGGTCTTCCTTTGTGGAACTAGGGCACAGTTCCTCCCCACAACCATCCCAGCAGTGAGGAGTGGCCCACCTGGACCCGCGGGTACATCTCCGTCCTTACTCCTTGCAAAGGTTCTCCATGCCAGAAAGCAAACAGCCCCAGCAGGTGTCCAGTGCCGTCCCCTGTCCCCTCTTACAACCCAGAGCAAGCACATTGCTTCACTTCCTTCCACTCTGAAGGGTCGAGACTTCTTTCTTGGTGTCACTGTAAACTCCCGATGGGAAGTGGCCTCTTCTAGCCACTTCTCCCACAGAGCTCTGGGCGCAGGGAGTGTTGCAAAGCATCAGCAGAAGGGTTGAAAGAGGAGACAGATTTAAAAATTCCGAGTCTGGGTGAAGAGTTATCAGGAGCATAGGGTTTTGCTGAGAAGAGGCTGGCAGTTGGGTGGGAAGACGGGAATATTGTGTCTGACAGTTTGAAGAATACCTGATCACTGAAGACACTCTCTGCTCTGAAATCTACTTTGGACTCAACCTTTTTTTTTTTAGACAGAGTCTCACTCTGTTGCCTTGGGTAGAGTGCCATGACATCATAGGTGACAGCAACTGCAACCTTAAACTCCTGGGCTCCAGTGATCCTCCTGCCTCAGCCTCCTGAGCAGCTGGGCCTATAGGTGCCCACCACAATGCCTGGCTAGTTTTTCTATTTTTAGTGGAGACAGGGTCTCACTCCTACTCAGGATGGATGGGCTCAACTTGTTGGCTGATAAGAAGGCACTCTTATAGAACGTCCCCACCCATGCCAGAGCCATAGGAGTTAGTGGAGACATGTTTACTTTAAAGAAGAATGAAAGGACCCTGCTCATGATGGTTTGAGGACATCACCCTTGAGGACTACATAATTAAACAACTCATTCTAATGACAAAAGCCAGAGACTGTTACATTCATGAGCTGAACCGCTCAGTGCAGGCTAATAAAATAAAGCTTTTTATATCACAGCCAGGGAAATGATGTTTCTTTGAAAAAAACTGAAAAACACAGAACAATGTCTGGTTGAACAAACAAAAATGTCCAGACCTCTGTTATTCTTCTCCTCCTCAGCTTAGGCAGGGTTGGATTGGAAAAGACGCCTGGCACGCCTCTGACTGGCCTGTTTTGGTAAGACGCCGTCAGTTCATACCAGCTGCCTGTCCTGTGCTTCTGCCCTTGAAAACTTACGTTCTATTGGGGGAAACCAGATAAGACATTTACTCACTTTCTCCTATTCTCAGAGCTTTTCAATACTGGTTCTCTCCCTTGCTACTCAAGAAGATAGGATAAAAATAGGAGCTGATCCATGAAGCTTAGGAAAGTGGGGTATTTTCTTAAAGCCAAGGCAGCAGCCACTGTTCAGAAGATCACAGTTGCTGCAGTGTGTGGATCCTGTCTGTCCCCGAAGTCCTCGCCATCTTCCCGCAGCTCGCTGGTTCTCCTGCTCACACGGAGAATCCCCCCGCCCGCCAGCCCTCTGGGGACTGTACCTCTCCTTTTTGCACAAGACTCTACTGGGAAGGCAGCTGCAGTCTGTCTATTTGAAAGACAAGAAAGGGGTTGTAGAAAAGTGCTTTAGATTGCATCAGGATAATGGGGTGGAAAATTTATTTGTGCAGTTCTTACTATAGAAAACAGATTTGGGTACAAAAAATCAGGAGGATTTAAGAAACTTCCCCCCACCCCCAACATCATCAACATTGGTTTTTTTCAGAACATGTCAGAGAAGAAAAACAAATCTGTAGCAAGATAAATAATTGTGTGGATTCGTCAACAGAAGGAATCATGGAATCCACACCACCTTATTTACTGTTTCAGGGGCACACGTGGTTTCTAAGTGGTTTCTCGCCACGTTGGCCCTCAACTGACCTTGCTAGTTTCCACTGAGGGGGCATCTAGCTGTCTCCACCACAGCCCTGAGTCTAAGCAAAGCCCATGTGTTGACCAACCAGTGTTGCTGCTGTCCTTGGGAGTGGACATTCGGGCAGGTGGAGGGTCACAGGGAAGGTTCTCACCAACACTTCGCTGCAGGAACTCCAGTGGGAGTGCAGTGTCCCATCTTGGAAGGAGGATTGCGTTAGGACAGGTTAGACGGGGGCGTGTGGTGGCACACCCGCCTAGCATCGCTGCTCTGTGTCATTTTACCCTTCAGTCTGGAGTAGAAACTTATTTATCTGGATTTGTTGATTCTGTTGCTGATGATACACGGGAATGTTGCAAGTCTGGGGAGAGCTTCTAAGTGTGCAGTCTTTCTCAGATACTCTTTCCTTCTACACCTTGATCTTGAGAAGCCTGACAAGGCTTCTTTTGTTGAGAAAGAAATTGCTAAAGCTGAGCTGTGTGTTCAGCAATACCATATCGTAAAGAATCCTCTTCGTGGTGCTGAGCTTCTAATGAGGCAGCAGAGGAAGAAAGAGGTAAAAATCCCAGTGAAATGAGACGTTATTGCAGAGTGTGTCAGAAAATGGCTAAGAACGTAAAGAGCAGCTGCTCTTTTTATTTCAGGAAAACTTTGTATAATTATACCAATGAAAACAGACACTGCAATTCTGAACAGAAAACCAGAAATACCGCTGGAGCTATTCCTCATCCACTTGGTGGGGCGGTCACTCTGGCTCTGCCCACCAAAGCAAGACGCCCACGTGGTGTGTGTGCTGTGGCTGCGGGGAACCCTATTCCTGGTTCTGCCCCTGTGGAATGGGAAAGCTTCATGGAGCCAATACTAATCCGGCCATCTCCTTGCTGATCTGGTTGCCCATAAAGTTGTCAGATTGGTTTTGAGCTGGAAAGATGGTAACGAGGCCCTTTGAGGCAAGGCCCAGGGAAGAGAGTTTTGGGGACGGCAAGGCAGGAAGGGTGGATTTGGCCATTGCGTGGGGACAGCAAAGTATCGGGGCATAAGGATCTCTGGGGGTGGCCACTGGTGGTCACGCAGAGCTTTCCTCCTGTGGGTCTCTATTCACTTTTTGGCTTTTTGTGGTAAGCACCCCAATCCCTGCCCTCCGCTCTAGGTGTGACCTCCAGGGGCTGCTGCCGCCTTCGCTGCTGTGTCTCAGTGTAATTTCAGTCACAGTGAGAAGAGGCGACATAAACATCGGTGGGAGACTCAGAGGTGGGAAATGTCTTCTCAGGTTAGGGAAGAATTTTCTTCTCCATCTTCCTGGCTCCGTGGGTGGCTCACAGGCGAGGCCAGCAGCCTCTGCTGTAGAGGTAGTGGCCCTGAAGCTGGCCATGACTGAGGAGGGCGGCCCCTCTTTTAGGCACCTCTCTCTTGCGGTGGCCGTGTCTGTGATTTCCTAGTTCGTCTCCTTGCCTCCCTTCTCCACTCACAGTTCACTATGATTACAGCCACCCCATCAAACTCTGCAGAAGCCCTTGAGGGCTCAGTGGGTGACGCCACCAGCCTGCCATGTGGGGCCAGCATGGCCCTCTCTGCTCACTTTTCCGTCCTGTTTCCTTCCGGCTTTTCATGGGGATTGGCCCTTGATTGGCAGGTGCTATGAGGCTACTCAGGGGTGACGGAGGGAACTAGAGTGTCTGGATATTTGTTTTCTCCTCTCTCCCTGCTGATCCCTGATTTTGGTGGTTACTAAGTTTTGTTCATTTCTCTAGGCCGCAACACACGTCAAGCTGCCCCTTTTTCACAGGGTCCTGGCAGCTCCACTTCCTTCCCTCGGTTCTTCAGACTCACGGGTGGAAAGGGCGCCCACTGGTCCTCGTGCCTATCACCTTTATCGGCCATGGTAGAGACTTTAGCTCACCTGCTCCTCTTAAATAATGCGTGCATTAAATACATTCCCTTGACCTGTTTTGGGTGTGCCATCCCTTTCCTGCTGGAATCCTGACGTCCTCCATCCTGCCCTCTCTTGCCCCGGCAAACAGAGCCACTGGCTGTTCCCCAGATAGGTCGCGTTCCCTTCTCTGTGCCTTTTCCATCGTTGGCTTCCTCCATTTAGCCCCAAGGAAACTGAGCTTTGGAGGGTCTTACTTAGTGGCCTAGGATCAGAAGCTCCAATCCTCTCTGTACCTCCTGCTAAATCGTCGTCTAGCCTTTGTATACGTATTTCTGGTGGTGGGCATTCGTTGGTATTCATTCGATCCACTCAGTGGATAGTTTTGCTGTCTGCTAAGTGTCCAGTGCTGTGGATGGCCTGTCCCCTCAAGAAGCTCAAGGCAGCGAGGAGAGGAATGCAGGAATCCGCAGTTTTGGTGCAACACGATATGGGCTGCTTCAGACGTCTTCACAAGTGCTAAGAGAGTATGGACAAGTGATTGCCCAATTCTGTCTTGGACAGTCAGGAAAATCTTTCCAGATGAGACAATGCATGAGATGAGGCTTGGAAAAGAAGTAGCAGCTTTTCAAGCAAATAAGGCATACCAGAGGGAGGGGGAAAAAAAGGGCAAATGCACAGATACTTAAGAGAGCTTGGTGTGTTTAGACCATGACAATCAGGTATGGCTGGTGAGTCTGAGAGGGTGATAGGAACGGAGTACTTTCTGACATGCCTTCAAAATCTGTCAGCACCCTGCCTATCAGATGAATCTAGTGAGTCTTCCCCTGAAGACAAGGGGATAGTCCTCTCTTCTCTTAAAGTAGCTAATCTTTCAGTGAATTCTTAGCAGGACTGCCTTCCTGTTCCCATCTTAGAGACTTAGAGAGAGGAAGTGACCAAGGACACTCCATTAGCAGGTGGTGGAGTCAGGATTCCAACCCACGCAGCCTGATTCCAGAGTCTCAGCATGGAGCCGTGGTGCCATCCTGCTGGACACTTTTACATGGATCCAAGCTTCTGCATCATCATGGTGGTGACCCTCAGGTCAACTCTAGCCTGTCAGTATGCCTCTTGAAGAAGAATGTCCGGGAATGGTCATATGCTAAAGGAGTTGTTTGACCAGTATGGGATAGAGCAGGACTAATGTCCCCATCCCATGGGTCCAGAGGCCATTCTCACAGTGATGGGGAGGAGACCACATGGTCTTCACGCAGCCGTGAAGTCATGGTCAGTCCACCCACATCACTACGCCAACTACTACCGCTTCCTCACCGGCCTCATCCCTGCGTTGCTTTAAGGCCTCAGTTTATTTATTTATTTATTTATTTTTGAGGCAAAGTCTCACACTGTCATCCTTGGTAGAGTCCACAGGGTCATAGCTCACAACAACCTCCAACTCTTGGGCTCAAGCAATCCTCTTGCCTCAGTCTTTTCTATTTTTTGTAGAGATGAGCTCTTGCTTTTGTGCAGGCTGGTCTCAGACTCATGAGCTGAAGAATCCACCCACCTCGGCCTCCCAGAGTACTAGTGATACCGGAATTTCAGGCTCTTGGTCTCGGCGATTTGAAGAAGGAATCGACGGACCACAATAGTGGTGGTAAGTTAGGATTTATTTATAGGAAAGAATTATAAGTAGAGAAGGATTTAGTTATAGGAAAGAATTATAAGTAGAGGAAGAACTAAACCTCCAGGCCAGAGGACCCAGGAGGGGAGCAAA
>CAUYRH010059839.1:0-19818 GCA_963574655.1 Perodicticus potto | reverse complement strand
CAACAATGACAGCTGCAACTGAAAAATAGCCGGGCGTTGTGGCGGGCGCCTGTAGTCCCAGCTACTTGGGAGGCAGAGGCAAGAGACTCGCTTGAGCCCAGGAGTTGGAGGTTGCTGTGAGCTGTGATGCCACAGCACTCTACCCAGGGCGACACCTTGAGGCTCTGTCTCAAAAAGAAAAAAAAAATTGTATGGTTATCCCAAGATAATATGTTTCAACACTACATTTTGTTCTCAAAAACTTTACCAGAGCTAGAAATAATCAAGGTGGCAAAAAATCTTTAAAGATTTTCGAGGACTTGGAGATTTGCCCTCTTAGCTGTCTAAGGCCCTTATTCTGATCATTCACTTCCCGGAACTGGCCTGATGCTGTAAGGTCCATCGGCTCCTAGACTTATCCCCCACCTCTGCAGTGTAGATGTAACATAATTTGAATGAAGCCTCCTGTGTCCCAGGTGATCTTAGAGCATGAGTCAGGGGTGGGTCTGGCACCTGGATCTACCTGCATGGCCGTCCTCTCTGGCACAAAGAGCAAAATGCATCCCACGGTCTCCACCTGCACTTAGGCTATCTTGGCAAAAAGAAGTTCCATTCCCAAAGGATTTGTTGCTCTGGGTATCATTGCCTTTAATGTGGAAATGTAAAATGGAATAGCTATTTCCTAGAAATTCTGATTTGGTAGAACTTAGCAACAGTGCTGGAAAGCCTTTCAAGCAGTGGTTCTCAACCTTCCTAATGCCGCGGCCCTTTGATATAGTTCCTGTGGTCACAACCCACAGGTTGAGAACTGCTGCTTTAAAGATTATTAGTAAGCAAGTTTCAAAAGATAACTCATTGGCCATGTGTCTGTTTAAAGCCACTGAAGTTTAATCTGTTTAAAATTGTTCTTCCATCTTAGTTAAGAAATGGCATATTATAGCGGTTAGGACGATAGGTTTTGGAGTCAACCTGATACTACTTACCAGCTGCACATCCTAGTCTACTAACCTCTCTGAATCAGTTTCCTTCTCTTTAAAATGCAAGGAATTAAGGTAAAATGCTAACAGATTTACTTTCACTGTAAGTTAACACTGGTATAGCATCTAACACATACTAGATACTCAACAAATGTGAAGATTGTAGAAATAATGATTGTTTTATTCATGTAACCAGTAACTATGCATTATAAAGAAACAATTCCTTACTCATCTTTTCACATCTGCTCTTTTTACTCTGTAGTGTGGAATTTGTAAAGGCCAGCTTGGCGATGCAGTGAGTGGGACGGATGTTAGGATTCGAAATGGTCTTCTAAACTGTAATGATTGTTACATGCGATCCAGAAGTAAGTACCTGGGAAAATAGCTCAAGATGAGCGATTTCAATATCACGAGCCTTGCAGAGGACCCGGTTTAGGAGTTCAAATATTTTTCCTTATCAGGTGACATTCCAAGAGAGAACATTTCCTAAATATCTGGGTAAAACAGGTGATAATAAAACTGCCCTTTGTTGCCCACTTGTTTCTTATGAGCAATTACTGCTACTGTGAGGACAAATTCTTTTTATCCAGAAGTACAACAACACTCCAGCAGGTAACAACTGTAGACCAAGTTTGAGACATCACCTGAAGTCACCACGGAGATTTTGGTGAAGTAGCAGAAGATCTGAGGTCCGTGAAAGGGGCTCCCACTTTTCTCAGTGTCCGTAGGCCCTACTCTTTACAAGGTTGTGTTTGGAACTGAATCAAAAGTTTCTTGAGAGACAAAAATAAGGGGTTCTACTTCCCAATGAATTCTTCCCCAACTCCCACCCCCACAGTACCTTAGCATAATAATAATAAAAGTTTAAGAACTATTTGCTGTCTATTCGGGTCTCCTAATGTAGAAGGTTCATGTTGGTTTGGGGACGCTAGGGGGTGCTGTTGCCTAGCTGCTGTTTGGAAAAATCTGAAAATAGCTGGTACCTGGCCTCTTGAGTCTAGCCTTGGTCTCCAACGTTAAGTACAGTCCTCTTGGTGGGCAAGCTAGACAGGAGATCCTCTAAATTCATCAGTCAAGAAACTCTTTAAAAAACAAGTAGAGTGAAAATTATGGGGTTCGAAATTCAAGAATGTTTTATTATTTCTCTAAGTGAGCTAAGTTATTTCTTTATTTGAGATTCCTATGAGGGTACAGACGATTAGGTTACATTGTGTACATTTGTTAGGCAGAGTCCAAGTTGCAGTTGTGCCCCCCCCACCCCCGCCCAGGAGGTGCGCCACTTCCCTTACATTGTGCCCGTTGGGTGAGAGCACCCCCTCTCCGCCCCCTCCCCGGCCTGAGTTTGTGTTTTTCTCTTGTGTCATTGTGTATTTGTTTGTCCACTGGTCCCATATTAGTATTCGATTAGTACCGGATATTTGCTTTTCCATTCCTTTGACACTTTGCTAAGCAGAATGTTCTCTGCTTCCATCTAGGTTAATATAAAAATGTAGTCTCCGTCTTCTTTTATGTTTTCAACCTTTAAATGGGTCTCAAAGCTGTAAAACTTTAAGAGTAACAATATAAATGAACTTGTTTTATAACTCTAGATTGAGTAAACTCAGATAAATATATGCCTATTAATAAAATGGTAGGAAATAAAACCCAGGTCCATGATAAATTTTTGACTTGAGGACAAAACAGTTCCAACTTAGACCTGCTACCAAAAAACTGGACTACTTATTCCATGAATTATAAGTAATAATTTTTAATACCAGGTTTTATATGCTGACATTAAAATATGCATAAATAGTATATGTATATCATAAACATACATATACACATACAAATATATTCATATGTAGCATTTACTTATACATGTATTCGTTAAACTAGATTTTTGTTTATTTTGTCTTGTTTTTATACACTAGAAAGGAAAACTAAAACCTTTTATACTAGATTTCAAAATGATTTTTTCTTATCTTCTTTAAATTATACTTTTTTCTCACCCGCAAAGAACCAGCTGAATGTGGTTGACAAAACCAGAAGAGGGCACTGTTAGGCTAAAGGACTGTTGAGAAACACTTAGAAAGTGCTGTAGATCTGAATCTTTCACAGTTTATTTTTTTTTCTTTTGCAGTTTATTTATTTATTTATTTATTTTGGCCAGGGCCGGGTTTGAACCCGCTACTTCTGGTATATGGGGCCGGTGCCCTACACCTTGAGCCACAGGCACTGTCCTTTCACAATTTAAAGAACTTGAAGAACTCTGAACCTATCTGAGAATGACAGTAACCTGTTTTCATCCTTTTTTTTTTTTTTTTTTTTAATTAAGGAGTTGGTGATTCATTGTCTGGAAATTAGCTTTTTGGATCTAAGCCAGCAATTGTTCTCTTATGCTCACAAATAGAAAGGGCATTAACTGCTTTTTAATCTCAAATCTAAAGAGAAACCATGGAGTTCCTATAATGATGAAAAATAAGAAAGTGATCTGGAGGTAGTCTACGGATATGAGTTTTTGTTCATTTATGTCATACTTTAAACTCAATATTTTACTAAGTTTTTTAGAATACTAAGAAATACGAAGAAAAAAGGCTCCTTAAATAACTCTATAAATAATCAAAGAATAAATGATGAACATTCTAAATAGTACAAACAGGATTAGAGAAATTGAATTGTTCAGACAGATACCAAATTAATTTAAAAATCTCAACGTTAACAACTGTGATCACTTTCTAATACTGTCTTGGAGGGAGGGGCAGAATGTACATGTTTGTATATGTGCACACACAGATACGCGTGTATATGATCTATCTACCTGGATATGTGTTTTTATTTCACGAAGGTGATGATTACATAATCACAATGTTCTGTGCTTATTTTTAACTTAATGATTTATCTTGGCAATTCTTCCATATAGCATATTGCTTTTCCTCGCTCTTTTTAATGGATTTTTTTTTCTTTTTTTTTTTGGAGACAGAGTCTCTTGGTGTCATAGCTCACAGCATCCTCAAACTCTTGGGCTCAAGTGATTCTCTTGCCTCAGTCTCCTGAGTAGCTGGGACTACAGGCACCTGCCACAACGCCCGGCTATTTTTAGAGACGGGGTATCGCTCTCACTCAGGCTGGTCTTGAACTCGTGAGCTTAGGTGATCCACCCCCCTTGGCCTCCCAGACTGCTAGGATTACAGGCGTGAGCCCACCTCACCCAGCCCTTTTTTAATGGCTTTTTAATTGCTGCATACAGTTCCATTGTATGCACTTACAATAATTTAAAACTAATGCTCTGTGAATGGACACTTTGGTTGTTTCCAGTTTTTTAATATTATTTTTTAAATGTTCCAATGAACATCCTTATATATAAATCTTGATGAGCATTTGAAAGCATCTCTATAGAATAGATTCTGAGCAGCAGCACCTCTGAATTAAAAGGCTTGGACTTTCAAAATTTTTAGCCATCTTGCCTAGTTATCACTCAGAAGCAAGCACTCTCCCTGCAAAAGACAGGCCCTTTCTTCCTCCCAGCCTAACTCATCTCTGGCTATCATCAAATGTTAAAAATTTCCACTCCTGCTAGGTGGGGAAAAAACCTCATTGCTTTGATCTGTGTTTCTTTAATGATGAGTTTAAATATCTTTTCATATGTTTGTTCACTATTTATATTTCTTTTTCTGTAAAGTGCTTCTCTTATCTTTTCCCCGTGCTTTTATTGGTACCTGGTTTGTGTAAGTTCTTTGCCAATTAAAGGTATTCACCCTTTGTTATATTTGCTGCATATCACAGCTATGGGTTTTTCCACTTTGTGAATTATTTTCATATAGAAGATTTTCATTTTAGGCAATCAAAAATATATATGTTTTTCCTTTTTGAATTCTAGATTTCTTTTAAAAACTCATTATTTCGAGGATAAATTTAGCTGAGATTTCTCCTAGAATTGTTTGTCATTCTCTCTTTCACACATAAATGTGTGATAATCAAGAATGCATTTTGAGATAAAAACCTGAGATAGCTGTCCAGCCTTTTTTCCCAGTTAGCTAATTGTGTGAAAATCACTTAATGAATAATCTCTTTTTTCCCACTAATTTAAAATGTTAACCTTCTCATAAACTAAATTCCCATATATATTTATGTGTATATCTGGATATTTTGTTACGTTTTATTAACCTGTTTATTTTCCATTCTTGAATGGTTTTAATTATTGTAGCTTCATCATATGTTTTAATAATGGCCACTTTCTCTCCAGTTATTTTTTCCAAAATTTTCCTAACGCCTCTCATGTTTATTTTTTTCAGGTAACATATCATATCATTTTAGGCAAATATTAATTTTGACGGAGAGAATGACAACATGTCTGGGAGTGCTATTCATTTCTTTCCTGATGTTCTAAGACATAAAGATACTTTAGAAATGAATAGTAGAGGAGATAATAATTTGCCTTGAGAAGCATAAATATAGACTTGAATTGTTTGAATATATCCCAGGTGCAATAAAAGAGTCAGAATGGGAAGAAATGGCTAAAACCCATTTTTCTTTTCTTTTTTTTTTAAATTTGATCTGAGTTGAGAAGAGGGGAGATGGATAGATGTAAAGGGTGGTTTACATCGTAGGCATTCTAAGTGAAACAAAATAATTTCATTTTGTGGAATAATAAAAACTGAATATATAATCCTATTTACTCCAAGTAACTAGCCGCATTTAAATGAAATTTTTCTCTTGGAGGGAAAAATAGCATAACAGCATATTAAAATGCAATTCCTAAAAGCGATGTAAACAGTTTTTAAGATCATATGTAAATGGGAAGGGAAGTGCAAAACAGATTACCTGTCACGCATCAAGCCGTCACACGTTTAGCTTGTGCCGTTTATGCTCGGGTGTTAGATGGCTGTGTCTTTGTACGGGGTGTTCTCTCCTGAAATGCGTTTCACACACACTCCCCCTGGTCTTTTCAAATGCCACAATCGTCTCTTTGTGACCCTAACACCTAAAAAGAAGGCAAAACCTTGTGAAGATTTCAACAGGAAAGACGGTGCCCAAACAATCCTTTCTACGTAGGGTTGCCAGATAAAATACAGGACACACCATAAAATTTTTTTTTTTTGCCTAAATTTGAATTTCAGACGAATAATGAATTTTTTTAGTGCGTGGATGTCCCAGATATTGCATGCTCTGAATTTGGCACAAGTATGTCCCCAATATCATATGAGATTTACTTATGTAATACTAAAATTAGGTGTTGTTTATCTGAAATTGAATTTTACTGGGTGTTCTGTATTTATACTTGCTAAACCTAGTGATCCTATTTCCAGATCATATGTCAAGTTCCTCCAGTTACCATGTACTTATTCTTAGAGAAATAAAACCTAAAGAAACTGAGAGCAAAGAGACTATTTTCTTGCTTATTTACTCCAGAGGACAAAGTAGAAAATTGAGTGAGATCATTTGCTTTAGGGGACAAGCAGAACATTTGATCAAACTTTACAGTACATCTGATTCCCCTGGGCACCCCGTTAGGTGGATCTGGGATGGGGCTCGGTATTCTGCATTGCTTAAAAGAAAACTCCAGATGATGCCAGTTCTGCTTGTCCTTGGACTATACTTTAGTAGCAGGATGGGACAAGTTTCCCCTCCCCAAGAGGAATCAGCTTTGGTAAAGGTAATTGCTAATCTGGTAATTGCTCATTTTGCCTCTGAAGCAAGACATGTTGACTAAATGTCGCTGTGTTTTTAATCGCAGGTGCTGGCCAGCCTACCACATTGTGACTGTGACGTTCGAGTTTCCAGATCACTCACCATTTCTTTACTGAGGTTGCCCCTGGCAATCGCTTAACAAAATCCCAAGTTCAGGGGCTCCTTAGCAGTCACCTAATTTCAGAAAGGCTATTCTAAAAGGTGGTATCTGTTCTTTTGTAGCACAGTGTTTGTGTTTTTTCCCGGGGTGTTGTTGTTGTTTGTTTCTGCATTTGCACAGTATATACAGAAGAATATTGGGTTGAATTGATCGTGAATAGTCCAAACATGGTTTCAGTGTGGTCAGACAGGCTTACGGTTTAAAATGTGTTATCTCTCCTGGGAGAATTAGCTAAAGGATGCAATAAGCCTGTTTTGTTTTAGAACGTATAGGAATTAAACACTTTACGTTTACAGATTTGAGCTGCAGAAAGTGCAAGACATGCCAATTTGAGACACAAGGTCTTCTAAGATAGGAGTATCAATTTAACGCGGGGTCTTCTAAGACAGGAGCATCAATTTAACGCATTCAGCACTAAGCATCACAGTGAACTGTCTCTGAGCTATTGTTTTTTAATGCAAAGGAGCTAGTCTGATAATATATGCTGTAATCCTGAAATATTTGTGTTGCTTACCTTTTGAGGTAGAAATTATACCAATAAATTATTGCACCGTTAGTATTAGATTTTGTGTACCTTGGAAGTTATGTCGTTAATACAGGCTGGTTCATCAAATAAAGAGAACCCTTGCAGGATCAGCTAGACTTATACTCTGGGACATTGCCCAAGGGTAGGAAGAAACTGGAGGGAAATATTTCAGTCATCTTTTCTAAAGTTACTACCAAACTGTGAGGAAGTTTAATCTTCCAAAGAGTAGCAGGTCAAGGATAGCCAGGAGGCCTGTGTTTCTTGCTTCTTTCCAGGCATTAGATTAGGAGACTTAATGTCAGGTGTGTGGAATAGGAGACATTGCGCTAACTCCATCATTAGGTGTAACCACGGCTCAGCCTTGCCCGCAAGTTCTCCTCGAGGGCCTGAAGCACAGGTGTCCAAAGAAAAGCATCAAGGGCATCCTAACCTTGGGGCATCGGATGTGATAAGCCACCGGTGTGTGATCAACATGCCTCTACAGCTCAAATTGTGCCCTGCCCACCGTGATGGACATATGCTTGCCTTCATTCCCCTGCGTCACCTCTATACTCCCAGGAATTCTGCACCTTGCTCATGGAGACTTTAAGAGAAGAACTCTTGTAAAGAACTGGTTCATTGTCTGTCCAGCAAGATGAGTTTCAGCTGTCCAAGAAAGGAATGAAGTTACTAAAAAGCATGACAATTTAGATCTCCCAGCTGTTGGTAGTTTCCTTTTGTTGTTTTTTTTTAAAGACCAGGGGAAGGGGAACTATTTATTCTGCCTTAAAATGATGGCAAATAAGTCAAGATGACATTTTGTGAATGTAGATGATAGATAGCCTCCTAATAGGTTAATGTAATCATAACAAGAGGTCCAGTAGAGGTTTTTCGGTTATGTAAGCAATATTTTTTTTCTGTCTCAATTTATTGAGTATGGCTAGCAATTATTTATTTCCATGTTGGATGGGTTCTTTGCATGTGGGTTCCATAGGTACAGAAATTTCCTCAACCATTGGAGGTATTTTGGCCATTTTTGTCATTTGGATGAGCTGTGATTAGATTGAAATGTACACATCATTCTATTAAAAATTGTGCCTTAGAAAATGCAAAGTTGTTGCACATAGTCAGTGATAGATTATGGATGCAATAGAGAGACGAAGTCACTTCCAAGTCACCAGTTCTCCTGGAGGTGTTTGCTGTTTTACAGGAAAAAGAAAAATTTAAAAAAAAAAAAAGGAAAAGATTAAAAAGAAAAAGAAAAAAGTTTTCAAAATGTACAGATTAAGCCCAATATTTTGATTAGCCACTTGCATGTTTTATTAAATATTTTGATAATGTGGATGTTTACACTTTGCATGATATTAGCAGAGTACTTTACCACGAATAATGCACAAAACATGTACAATATGGTCGTTCATAAATGATTTTTATAGAATACTTTTTACATGCGGAGCTCCATCCATTATGTGAGCATTATCTGAATATTGCACATTCTCTTCTGGTTTCACAAACCCATTTATACATATTTCTTAGTGAGACTCATTGTACATGTATTGAAGCTAGAATCGAGTCAAGAAAAATAAAGCCCCATTCTCCAACCGCAAAATGTGCTTTCCCATAACGAACACGAGTCACCAGCACAGAATAATCTCCCACGTTTCCTAAATTCTAATTGCCAACTGTTTCTATTTATATTTGATTTATATTTCATTTGGAGTCTGCTACATGGCAGCTTAGGCAGACTCGATCTTATTTTTCCCAGTGCAGCATAATGAATATGATCTATTTCTTTTCAAATAATCTTTGAAATTCCCAGGAAAAAAAAAATGCTCTGCTCTGTTGAGCTATCATGTAAATGTGTTTGTTTAAAAAACTGATGAGGCAAGCGCGTGATTTATTGTTCCTGAGGAAGTATATCTGATTTTTTTTTCTTATACTCCAAAAGCTATTTCCTTCTCTCTCTTTAAGAAAAAAAAAAAAAAGGGTAACTCTTTGTTTTTCACTAGCAAACTTTCATGCTCTTTCCTCACTCTTTCTAGGTAGTGTTATTAATGCAATACATATTATAGTTACCAATACACAGCATAAGATTTAACGAACTGAAATGGTCCGCCTCATTATGTGAGTCCGTCCAAAGGATGTTCCTGCTCCGGGTGGGCCAATGTTCTACATCAGTTACACTAACTTTCGTTTAAAATATTTATTCTAAGATGCCTCTGAGAAATAGTTAAAAAAAAATTAAAAATAAGTTGTCTAAAATGCAACAGCTTTTATAGTCAATGTACATTTATAAATAAAATACTCAATCTACTCTGTATTTCATGAATTATTTTTGGAGGGGTGGGAGTTGGTTTTCTTACTCAGAGAGCTTGACTCTTTGGTACAGAGTTGCCTGGTTCGATGGTGGCACGGATGCATATTTGAAGTCAACTACCAAACTCACCAGTTTGTTAGAGGCGTCACTGAGGAATTGGCTTCCAGGGCAGGAGTTAAGCTCCTCGAGATGAGACACACAGTAACCAGAGGGGCCTTGCAAATGTCAGTGGAAATTGTCTGAAAAATAAAATCATGGTCAGCTTGCAGCGCAGGACAGAGAACACCAGGGCCAGCCCTTTGAAATCCCTGCGTCCTTCACCTCTCCTCCCCCTGCACTGCGCCTTGCTCCACATTCATTATATACATAAGGTCTGTTTCACTAAGTATGTTTCACTAGCGGCCTCTTTCTCATCTACAGAACCAGGGAATGTGCTGGGAAACAGCGGCACCCCACCGAGACTGTTGACTTTTTCTAAGTACACATGTATTTTTGCCTGGCACTCTGTCCCAGATTTGTAGGTGGTGACAATAGGAAGCAAATCTCTTGACATTTTCAGTTGCTTCAAGATGTAATATTCCAATGGCCACAAGTCGGATTCTGCTGCTTTTTGCAAAATTTGGCAGGCAGTTAGTAGTTGCTATTGTTTCCATTAAAGAGTGGATTATTTTCTTTTCATAAGAGTTTTGGTAGCTGCCAGAGCAACTTAACATATTAACTGTTATTTTTTAAAAAGCCCATTCATCCAGAATGCATTTCAGAACAAAGACTGTTATTGTAATATGAGGTTTATAAAAGAAAAATCTTTATTAAAAGATCAACCTTTAATTTCAGGTATGTTGAATGAGCTTTCTTTCCATTGATTTTTGATACCTAAGGAGTCCTTTTTAGAGTCCAAATCTAGACCACAAAGGCTCCCTCCCCCATCTTCTGGCATTATCTAAGGCAGGGGTGACAACCTGAATGACCAGTAAGGCATTTAAGGGAAATCCAGAAGAGAACCGGAAAGGGAGGTGTGGAGGAGTACAGCAAACTGAAAAAAGAACAGTTCTCTCTAAAGAAGGAGGCAGCCACTGGCTCTACCCAATTATTCCCATGTGCAATCTCCAGTTTTAAAAGTTGACAACAATTCAAACCATTTTTCCACGCGGTGCCATCCAGAATCATGAGACACAGCCAAATGGATCTCCTAGTCCAATCTTGTTCCCAGACCCCCAGTCTGCAATTTATAGCTAAACCTCTGCTTTGCTTTTCTATCAGCTGCTACTAATTTGCTCTTCTGTGAGTCATTTCATTTGACAAATATATCAAAATTGGCCACCCAAAATATCTTTCAGAGTGTCCTGGGCCACACAGAGAAAGAAGATAATAAAGTTGGTAAACTGTGGACAGTATTGCTACAATTCGTAACACTTTGGGGTGACATCATTTGTGCATTGTGATAAAAGATTGCTATTTTACAAGCCCATCTGTGCCCTTCCCCTTAATAGTTTCATTCTTGCTTTTGAGTGACTCAAAAAGACAGAAGAGCATACACATAGACAAACTAGAATTTTTCCTAATTTTTTTAAACATCCAATGTACTTTTGCGAGCATTGTTTTATTTACCAAATAGCATTTCTGGCATGTAAGAAGATGCTTTAATTTTAAAGGTATGTATACCTCTCCATTTCACAGGTGAGAAACTGAGGTATAAGGGATAACTGACCTGTCCTAGATAAGTGTAAGATTTTACATAACTGTGTATTTCACCACCTGTCCCCACTCAGGGTTCATCAGGATAATTTCTTATTCGACTCTTCCTGACTCCTGTGTCTAGCACCTCATACGAGACCAACCAGAAGGACTCTCGAGCATAGTTAGACCATAGCAGGAGTTAATCTGCTCCCAGAGATTAAAACACTTTGTTTTTAAATGTGGGTAGAGTGCCATGGCGTCATCACAGCTCACAACAACCTCAAACTCTTGGGCTCAAGCAATCCACCTGCCTCAGCCTCACAAGTAGCTGGGACTACAGGCACCTGCCACAACACCCAGCTAGTTTTTCTGTTTTCAGTAAAGACAGGGTCTCTTGCTCAGGCTGGTCTCAAACCTCTGAGCTCAGATAATCCACCTGCCTCGGCCTCCCGGAGTGCTAGGTTTACAGGCATGAGCCACCACGCCCAGCCTAGAACACTTTCTTTTCTTTTTTTTTTTTCTTCTTATTTTGAAACTGATTCTCATTATACAGTTCACAGCAACCTCAAACTCTTAGGCTTAAGCGATGCTCCTGCCTCAGCCTCCCAAGTAGCTGGGACTACAGCTGCCCTCCACAATGCCCAGCGATTTTTGTTGTTGTTTTTGCAGTCCCGGGCCAGGTTCAAACCCGCCAGCCTCAGTGTATATGGTCAGCGCCCTAACCACTGAACTACGGGTGCTGAGCCATAGAACACTTTTTCCCTAGTGAAGCTACACTCATAAATACTCACATGGACTTAGTGTCTGCCTTAGTCCATTTTGTGTTGCCATAAAGGAATACCTGAGTCTGGGTAATTTATAAAGAAGTGGTTTATTGGGCTCATGATTTTGCTGTGTGGAGAAGTTCAAGATTAAGCGTCTGTACCAGCGAGGGTCTTGGGCTGCTTCCGTTCCCAGTGGAAGGTGAAGGGGAGACGGTGTGTGCAGATATGGGGGTGGGGAAAGAGAAGGGAGGTTTCTTTAACAACCAGCTCTCTGGAAACCAATCAGAGAGCTCACTCACCAGATTGAGGGCATGCGTTTATTCACGAGGGCTCCACTCGCATGACCAAAACACCTTCCATTAGGCACTATTCCAACACTGGGGATCAAATTTCAATAGAAGGTTTAGAGGCACAAAACAAATCACAGCAGCATTCCACTTTTTCCTCTTGGAGGTTGATATTTTTCCTGTAGAAAGAAAAAGTAGAATTCTCCCTTGGGTCATGGCTTTGGACATTGGTATTTGCTGGCGTGAAGCTGAGGAATCTGCCCCCGCCAACTGCACTCCCAACACACACCACCTTCTGATCTGCCTCCTGCTACCCATGTCTGGTCCCCTGATCTGGGAAAAACTAGCCAGATAGTTCCAGATACAGAACTCAAGTTCCAGCCTAGCTTTTCTTTCATAGCTGAATCTTAGCTTCTTAAACCTAACAGCCAAGACTGAACAAAAGAAGAACCTCTTTCTACTCACCCTGATGGGGAGAAGACCCCACGCTGATTCATGTATCACAATATCTTTTTTATTTTTTAGAGCCACAGTCTCATTCTTCCTAAAGCTGGTCTCGAACTCCTGAGATCAACTGATCCACCCACCTCAGCCTCCCAAGTGCTGGGATTACAGGCATGAGCCACCGTGCCAGCCAGGTATCAAAAATTATTTCACTGCAGACAGGCTCATTGGTACATGAATCAGGGTGCTCCAGTGTTTCAGCAGGAATAATGACATTGTCTAGGAAAGCCTGTGTTCTTTGTTGTTCACTGGGTAGGTAAGAGAATTATTTCAACAGGCCTCCTGGGTTCAGAAAATGCTTTAGCTGAGAGTGACTCAGAGAACTACAAGAAGCCCCTAGCAAACATTATATCAAGCACTGTACTCTCATGCCTCTTGGGTATGGAATTAATTACTGTCCCAAGCTCTGATCCTACTGAATTCATGAAAAGTTGTGATAAGTGGCTCGGCGCCTGTGGCTCAACAGGATAAGGCGCCAGCCACGTACACCTGAGCCAGCAGGTTCGAATCCAGCCTGGGCCCGCCAAACAACAATGACAGCTGCAAACAAAAAATGGCCAGGTGTTGTGGTGGGCGCCTGTAGTCCCAGCTACTTGGGAGGCAGAGGCAGGAGACTCTCTTGAGCCCAGGAGTTGGAGGTTGCTGTGAGCTGTGATGCCATGGCACTCTATCCAGGGTGACAGCTTGAGGCTCTGTCTCAAAAAAAAAAAAAAAAAAAAAAAAGTTGTGATAAGTGTTGAGAAAACTTCATCTTTGTTAATATTTGTCTAATATTTCATTAGACAAATGGAGAATTCCACACCAGAGAGGACCCAAGAAAGTACAAGGTGAGGAAAAGGAATATGGAAGGAATTATTGCCCTTGCCCAACAGCAAAATTCACTATAAAGATAATGAAGTCTCTATCTTGGGCAAGAATTGATAAGCTAATTATAAAACATAGCAAAAAAGCTCGGCGCCTGTAGCTCAGTGGTTAGGCCTGCTGGCCACATGCACCAGGGCTGGTGGGTCTGAACCTGGCCTGGGCCTGCTAAACAACGACAACTACAACAACAAAAAAAATAGCTAGGCTTTGTGGCGGGCACCTGTAGTCCCAGCTACTCGAGAGGCTGAGGCAAGAGAATAGCTTAAGCCCAAGAGTTCAAGGTTGCTGTGAGCTGTGATGCCACAGCACTCTACTGGGGGCAACATAGTAAGACTCTGTCTCAAAAAAAAAAAAACATAGTAAAGAATATGGCCCAGGACAGACCCCACTAACCACAAAAATGTTAGTATATAATAATAATGGTATTACCAATCAGTGGCTAAAGGAGGGACAGTTCGTTAACATCACCTTTTACCATAAAATTAATTCCAGATGGATAAAAATGTTAAGTACAAAAAAAGCAAAACAGGAAAAGAAAGAATGATAGGTTTAAATATGTTTTAATACACATTAATAAAGAGAATTTTAAATAAAATTTTAAAATGAATGAAAAACTGAGGAAAATGTCATCATCAAATATGACAAGGAGTTAATATCCAAGGCATAAAAGCATTTTACTAATCAATAGAAAATGTGGGAAGGGCATAAAAAAGGCTCTCAAAGAAAGAAATATAAGTGGCCAATAAACATGAAAAAAGAAATTCCACCTTACTAGTGATCAAATAAATACAAATTACAACAATAGTTAAGATAAGATTCCTCCTACCCCCAGAAAATAGAAAGTTATTCAACTATATTAAGAATTAGTTAAGAACTTCCGTATGGTGAAAAGAAATTTAACAAAATAAAAAGCTACGAGCCAAAAGAAGATATTTGTTACACGTATAATCAACAAAGAAATAGTACCCGAAACATACAAAGAACTCCAAAATATCAGTAAGAAACATACAAACAGGTAAAAAGAAAAAGACAAAAGACATGAATAGGCAGGTAGTTCATAGGAAAGATTAAAACATACACAGATATATTCAATTTTGGTAGGAGGGAAATGTAAGTTAAAGCCATTATGAGACAGGATTTTTATATCAGCCAGAAAGATAAAATTTTAAAGCTTTGATGAGATTAAGCATTAATGAGATATAGAACAATGGGAGCTCATATACTGCTGAAAAGAAGGTATTTTGGTGAACAGATTTGCATTATATAGAGGAGTTAATGATGCTGATACCTTTTGAGATAGTAGTTCCATATCTAGTATCTTCTTAGCCTTAAACTCTAGAAAAGCTCTAGAAAAAAGTCACACATGTACTTGATTGAGACCAGCCTGAGCAAGAGCGAGATCCTGTCTCTAAAAATAGCTGGGCCTTGTGGCAGGCACCTGTAGTCCCAGCTACTCGGGAGGCTGAGGCAAGAGGATCACTTGAGCCCAAGAGCTTGAGGTTGCTGTGAGCTGTGATGCCACCGCACTCTATCGACGGCAACAAAGTGAGAACCTGTCTCAAAAAAAAAAAAAAAAAAGGAATGTCTCTCATGCCTTGGATATTTAGTCTGACATTCTATTTTGGCAATGAAAAATTAGTGAACTACAAAGTGTACAAATCTAAGTGAATCTCAGATAAAAATAGCAAAACACCCATGATTACATATCCTACGATACTGATATGAAGTTCAAAGATAGTAGAAGACTTAAGCATTATCTCTAGTAGGAGATAGATACATAATATGTAATAAAAGAGTAATACAAACAAAATTCCGAATTTGGAGCAAAAGGAAGGGAATCCTATTAAAGAAGGTTCACAGAGACCATCAACTTTGTTGCCTCTTTATTTTTGTACATTTATTCCTAAGTTCTGTTCTGAGTGGCTTCAGCCCTGCTAAATATTGGCAGACTCCTTTCTGAAGGGATTTTTCCAATCAGTCCACAGCAATGCATGGAAGACCTTACACCCCCACATTATATCCAAAACTTGGTATCTCAGGCTTCTGCATTTTTTGGCCTTTCTGGTAGAAGGGAAGTGGTATTTCATTACTTTAATTCACATTTTCCTGACAATTGGTGAGGCTGAACTAAGAATGTTTTCATATGTTTATTGAACATCTGGACACAGGAGTGAATCAGTTTCTACTTCTATGAATTACCTGTCCATTTGCTGGGTTGATTTTCCTCCTGAATTGCTCGTCTTTATTAAAATAGCTTTTTAGGGGTTGTATAAGTATTCTAGATCCCAATCTTTTATCAATCACATGCATTCCAAATGTTTTCTTTCAATATGCGGCATCTCTGTCAAACTTTATCATTGGCTATTGAGCCAATTAAAAAGTGATTTTAACAACTTCCGCAGCATGTTAATCTTTTTTAATTTTAACATAGTAAATACATGAGTATGTTTACATATTTTGTGCTCCTTATTGAAGAAGCTCTTCCTTACTATGTTTCATTAAAGGTATTCTGCTGCATTCTGCTTTAAATGTTTTTTTAAGTCTTGAACTTCACATTTGGGCCCAGTGAAGTAGGGATCTAATGTCTTTCCCCTTTGGATAGTCATTTTCTCAGAATCTTTAGTTTAAAAACTCATCCTTTCCCTATTGCTTGGTAATATCAGTTCTGTGAGAGGCTGATTTGCATATGTCTGAGCATCTGTGTCTGGGAATTTATTCTATTGCATTGGTACATTTGTCTATCTCTGTTCTAATATGGTAGTATGTTAATTACTACATCTTTATAATAAACCCTGATATTTCAGAGGGCAAACTTCCTTCTTTTCTCAAAATTGTTTTAGCTATTTTTGGATCTTTCTACTTTCATATAAATTCTAGAATAAGTTTATAAAATTTATCTGAAATGCTTCTTAGAAATTTGATCAAAATTTAATTTATAGATGATAATTTTCTAATTAGGATCACTAATGTAGTATACAAGAATACTACCAATTTCTTTATGTTAATCTTGGACCCAGAAACTTTGCTGGACTATTTTTTTTTTTTTTTTTTGGAGAGACAGAGTCTCTCTTTATCGTCCTCGGTAGAGTGCTGTGGCATCATACAGCTCACAGCAACCTCCAACTCTTGGGCTTAGGCTTATTCTCTTGCCTCAGCCTCCCAAGTAGCTGAGACTACAAACGCCTGCCACAATGCCTGGCTATTTTTTTGTTTTGCAGTTTGGCCGAGGCCGGGTTTGAACCTGCCACCTTCGGTAGGTGTGGCCGGCACCCTACTCGATGAGCCGCAGGAGCTGCCCTGCTGGACTCTTTTATTAGTTCTAATACATTGCTTATCATTCCTCCTAAAGTCTTTCATATCAATCACCATCTTCAAAAAAAGATTTTTTTTTTTTTTTAGACAGAGTCTCACTTTCTCAACCTCAGTAGAGTGCTGTGGCATCATAGTTCACAGCAACCTCAAACTCTTGGGCTCAAGCGATTCTCTTGTCTCAGCCTCCCAAGTAGCTAGGATTACAGGCGCCTGCCACATTGCCCAGCTACTGTTAGAGACAGGGTCTCACTCTTGCTCAGGCTGGTCTCAAACCTGTGAGCTCAGGCAATCCATCCATCTTGGCCTCCCATAGTACTAGGATTACAAGTGTGAGTCACCACACCCAGCCTTAAAAAGATTATTTTTGTCTCTCTCTCTTTTTTTTTTTTTTCCGTTCTATTTTTTCTTTCTTTCTTTTTTTCTTTTCTTTTCTTTTCTTTTTTTTTTTTTTTTTGAGACAGAGCCTCAAGCTACCACCCTGGGTAGAGTGTCGTGGCGTCACAGCTCACAGCAACTTCAAACTCTCGGGCTCAAGGCATTCTCTTGCCCTCAGCCTCCCAAGTAGCTGGTACTACAGCCGCCTCCCACAATGTCCAGGTATTTTGTTGTTGTTGCAGCTGTCATTGTTATTTAGCTGGCCTGGGCCAGGTTGGAACCCACCAGCCTAGGTGCTTGTGGCTGGCGTAACCACTGTGCTACAGGCCTGAACCTCTGGTGCACCTTTTATAAAGGTGCTATTTCCATTTCTAAAGGCTCCATTAATGCTATCATAACAGTGATTAGGTTTCAACATGTGAATTCGGTGTGAACTCAAACATTGCTATCATAGTAGATACTATCTTTTTAAATTTTCTAATTGTTTATTGCTAGTATTTATTGATTTTTATGTATTGGCCTTGTATTCCGTGGCCTTGTTGAACTCACTTTTAGTTCTAGGAAGTAGTTTTTTTGTAGATTTTTTTGGGATTTAGTTTGTATATGATCATATAGCTTCTCATTCAAAACAATTTTCCTTCTCACTTTCCCATCTGCATGTCTTTAATGTTTTCTTTTTTCTTTTTCCTTTTTGGAGACAGTCTCACTTGGTCACCCTCGGTAGAGAGCTGTGACGTCTTAGCTTACAGCAACCTCAAACTCTTGGGCTCAAGCGATCCTCTTGTGTCAGCCTACTGAGTAGCTGGAACTATAAGTGCCTACCACAATGCCTGGCTATTTTTTTAGAGATGGGTCTCACTCTTGTTCAGGCTGTTCTCAGACTTGTGAGATCAAGCAATCCACCCACCTTCGCTTCCCAGAGTGCTAGGATTACAGGCATGAGCCACTGTGCCCTGCCTGATGTTTTCATTTCTTTTTTTGCACTGTCTAGAATCTTTAACACAAGGTAGAATAGACGTTATGAGAGTGGATATCCTATCTTTGGTACCTATATTAGACAAAAAGCCTTCAATATTTTACCATTAAGTTTAATGTCAGTGATAGGTTTTTTTTTTTGTTTTTTTTTGCTTTTTTTTTTTTTTTTTTTACCAACGGCAGATGCAGTTTATTTACACCAGCAGCCATGGGGGCAGAGGAATACACAGCTTTTACAAAGTTCGCTACCTGTACAGGATGGATTATATATGCAAAAATAAAAATCTCAAGACCACAGGACAGCGTGAGCCCCACCCCCCACCCCCAATGACCCCAGCATGCAGTAATGCAAGGCGGGTGGCCCCTGGGCATGGTGGGGGGGAGTGTTGCATGGAAGGAAAAGCCACCGCCATGGAAATTAGTACAGAACCCCTCACACACACACTCAGACACATGATGGGATACGGGTGGACGACACCTAGCCGGGGTGGGAAGGATGGGAATTGAAACCCACACAGTCTGCTGTTAAGATGGAGGGGGGCTGGGGAGCTCCTAGCCCCTGTTCAACTACATGGTAGGGGGGGCACTATCCCCAGAAGGAAAGGGGTTTGTTCCCTCAGGGTCCCTGCTGGACCAAGCCCATCTCTTACCCAGCCTGGGCAGGGGACTCTGCCCTGAGGGCGGGCCAAGGAACAATGGGGAAGTTTATGTGGACAAACCAGTTGCCAAACTACTTCCCACTTCTCCCTCCTCCAACCAGAAAAGGGAAAGGGAGAGAGGCCAGAGGGGAAAGGGTAGATTAGGGCCTGGGCTACAGCTGCCTCTCAGAAGGGAGAGTGGCCCACAGCCTTCCTCCCTTCACCTTCAACCTACTCCCAAGACTTCATTTGGAAGCAGGCTGGAGGCTTGCTGAGATCCTCCTTCCCCTCTGGCTTCCCCTTGGAGGAAGGCTATGGAGGGGAGCTCAGGCCCCAGGGTTTATTCCAACTCCTGTCAAAATTTGTTTGACTTTTTAAAAAATAATCACAATTTGTGGGTTAAAAATCAATTTGTACCAGGCATCAGCTGCAATGAGAACAACCCCAAGGGAAGAGTGGGGTTCCAGACAGGGCCCTAATCTCTGTTGTCCCCTTTACCCTCTAGGGTGCCCAAACCAAATCAGTCTAACTAGTCCTGGGTATTAGCTACCCAAACATGGGATGGCTCCTCCTGGGAGGAGGGCCGGAGACATGTCCAACAAGGGCCAGAGAATTTGGCTCGGGGTCGACTCCACCCCTGTGTCAGTCAGCTCTGCTCCCAGCCCAGACTGCAGTCCTCCAACTTTGCTCCTGGGAGTGATGGTGCCTGCACAGAGGGGGTGGGGGATGGTACATCTCTCCAGGATATAGACCAAGCAGGTGGACACACTGGCATGACAGTCCCACAGAGGAGTAATGACACCCCTCCCCCTCTACT
>CAUYRH010059838.1:0-13305 GCA_963574655.1 Perodicticus potto | reverse complement strand
TGTAGAGTATCAATGTCTTTATATAGTGATTAAGAAAATGCTATGAGGGCTATCTCTCACAGTGCGATCAAAATGTTTCTGATTGTATATGAAGCACATTCTGCCCTATGATTGCACCAATGTACACAATTATGATTTAATTAAATTATTAAAAAAAAAACAAATAAAAATAAAAATAGAAAAGGAAGACATTTCTAGCTCCATGACATAGATGAGCACACTGCAATTTCAGTGGATAAACATTCCACACTGTATTTTAAAGCAAATCCAAGCTGAGAAGCCTGTAACTCAGGCCTTGGGGCTTCCAGCTAATACCTCAAGAACTTCCTTGGAGCTTTAAACAAAACAAAACAAAAACAAAGCCCAACCTACCTCAAAATGGCAAATCCTCCATGTTGAATTTTTTCACAGTATGAGTTAGAACACCACAAGCTAGTTTCCAAGGCCTCTGTGATTGACTGCTATTATTTCTAGACTGAGCTGCTCACATCCCCTGGCTTACTCCTCTGTGAAGACTGGGGTTGGTGATCAGCTCTCTTCTGTGCTTCTTCCTCTTGCCTCCACCTTCCTGTATGGTGACTGAACCTCTGAATTGATTCTAAGCCTCAACTTACATGTCAAACCACGAGCCTCTTGCCTTTTCAAGAAGTGTTCAGTACCCAAAAGTAGAAGCATTTTACTAGATAACATCTTATACTAATGATAAAGTAACCTATGCTGATTTTAGAAAATTTTGAAAAATTTTCAGAAAAGCCTCAGGAAAAAGTTGTTAAGTTACCCAATTTACCGCTATTACCTTTTGGTTAGATATTACCGCTATTACCCAGGAATTTTTCTGTGGACACAAAAATAATTTGAACTGTACTGTGCATTCTATATCCAACCTTTTTTTCTCTCTCGTTTTATGGTTATTTACCATAAATAGTATGGTAAAATAACCTAACTCTGTGCCCTCGACACACTTTCATGTCTTGAAATATTCTCCCGCAATAACATTTGTAATGGCTCTGTGTTATTTTATGTATGTAACCATGGGACATGAGGATACACAAGAGTTTATCAGTCAGTTCCCTATTTTGGTCTATTTACATTGTTAGTGGGAATTTGTCAGTATGGTAAATAACCATAAAATTAACAAACTTTTAGATAACCATCTGATTGCATCTCTTATTAATTTTTAGGCTAGATTTTTAAGAAGAAATAAAGCTCCACAGTAAAGCAATATGAATTTTTAAGAAAAAATGTGTTACAACAACGTTCCAAAGGATGGCTCCCTACAAAGTGCTATTCTGTGAGAAATGGTGGGGGAAGGTGTTTCTGAAGTGACTACCTCTCAGGAAGTGGTTTTTCATTCATTCCCTCTGGGCTTTGACTGCGCCGTTGTTCCTGTTTCAGCTGCCCCTATTCTCTAGTTTAATCTTCTGTCACCTTCCAGGCGAATGTTACCTGGAAGCCTTCCCTAATGAACTAACCTTGCCTAGGGTTTCTTCAGGCAAATCAATAGGACGAGAAGTTAGGGACTAAGAAGCAGTATCAACAGACTAAAGGGGATAAATTCCCTTTGGGATATTCTTCTGGTGAAGAATTTTATTGGAACAAGTAACTTGCTGACAGAGATTGGACTTTGAAAGTAATTTTTGCTGCCTAGAATCTGTTGTCTGCTGCAGGTGGCCAGAATGTGTAAAGGAAGACAGGAATTCTCCTTGCTTCTACAGGTAGTTACTTTTGAAGTGTGAGGCCTTGATAGCATCATGAGTTAAATTGTCTTTAAAGGACTTTGAAGATCTGTGAAGACCCAAATTCTCTTTTTGCTGTTATTTTCTATTTTATGGCATTCACAGTACTGTAAGTGTCTCAACTCATTGACTCGCATACTTGTTCATTTTCTGTCTCCCTCGTAAGAAGATGAGCTCCATATGACTAGCCCATGTCTAACTCCTCCTACTTGTATATCCAGCACCTAACATACCACTCAGCATAGGTCTGGCCTCGGATATATTTGTAGGATAAAAGAATGAAACTATTACATTTCTCTGACCCTTTCAGTGTCTACATTTTTAATATGTAATAAATTATTTACTGATTATTCTTCATTGTATGGTCTCAAGTATTTTCTCTGTATATACTTTACTCTGTGGTTTTGTGATATGTCTTTTTTTATTGTTGGGGATTCATTGAGGGTACAAAGAATTAGGTTGCACTGATTGCAGTTGTTAGGTAAAGTCCCTCTTGTAATTGTGTCCTGGCCCCAAGAGGTGTGACACACGCCATGACCCTCCATCCCTCTCCCTCCTCCCTTCTCCCCATCCATCATTCCCCTGCTCTCCCCCCTTGTATTAGCTCATCTACTGCCTTCATATTAGAATTGAGTACATGGGATTCTTGCTTCTCCATTCTTATGATGCTTTACTAAGAAGAAAGTTCCATCTCCATCCAGGTTAATACAAAAGATGTAAAGTCTCCATCTTTTTTAATAGCTGGATAGTATTCCATGGTATACATATACCACAGCTTGTTAATCCATTTCTGGGTTAGTAGGCACTTAGGTTGTTTCCATGTTTTGGTGATTGTATATTGAGCTGTGACAAACAGTCTAGTGCAGGGGTCCTTAAACTACAGCCCATGGGCCACGTGCAGCCCGCCTAGGACATTTATCTGGCCCACCCGGTGTTTTTGCCACCGGTGCCTGTCCTGCTTAGCAGTCGACTCACGGGGCCACAGTGTGCATGTGTGGAATGTGCACCACACTCTCAGACTCCCCTCCTTCTCCCTGTCTCTCAACTCCTCCCCTCAGTCTCGGGTGAGACAGAGACTCGTGATGGGAGGAGTCACGAGCTTGCCTGTGCAGAGCCTGCTGCTGCCTGAGGACCAAGGTAAGAACAAGTTAGGATTTTTTTTTTTTTTTTTGAAGTTAGGAGGTCTATTTTTTTTCTTATTTTGCAGTTAGTAGGGCCTTTTCTTGCGGTTCAGGGGGGCCTTTTGTTCCTCCTGAAGTTAGGAGGTCTATTTTTTGTTTTTTTTTTTTTGCAGATAAGTGGTGCCTTTATTTTAATTTTAAATATTGTATTTGTATTTGTTCCCAATTGTTTTGTTTGTTTGTTTTTCAGTTTTTGGCTGGGGCTGGGTTTGAACCCACCACCTCCGGTATTTGGGGCTGGCGCCCTACTCCTTTGAGCCATGGGCGCCACCCCCATTTTGTTTTTTTACTTCAAAATAAGAAATGTGCAGTGTGCTTAGGAATTTGTTCATAGCTTTTTTTTTTTTTTTTTTTTTTTTTTTTAACTATAATCTAGCACTCAAACAGTCTCAGGGACAGTGAACTGGCCCCCTGTTTAAAAAGTTTGATCTAGTGGTCTAGTGCAAATGTCCTTATGATAAAATGATTATTTTATTCTGGGTAAATGCCTAATAAATAGATTATAGGATCAACTGGGAGATCTAATTTGAGATCTCTGAGGATTCTCCATGCTTTCTTGCAAAAAAGTTGTATTAGTTTGCAGTCCCACCAGCAGTGTAAAAGTGTTTCTTTCTCACCACATCCATTTGAGCAATTTAAGCTTTGAGACTTTTCCCTTTTTTTAACACAGTCTCACTCTGTTATCCTCAGTAGAGTACCAAGGCATCATAGCCCACAGCAACCACAAACTCTTGGGCTTAAGTGATCCTCTTACCTCAGTCTCCTGAGTAGATGGGGCTACAGACACCTGCCATGATGCTTGGCTAATATTTTAAAGATGGGGTCTTGCTCTTGCTCAGGCTGGTCTTGAACTCCTGAGCTCAAGCAATCTACCCACCCGAGCCTACCAAAGTGCTATGATTACAGGCATGAGCCACCGTGCCTGGCCTTGTGATATGTTCTTCAAATACAAAGGAACATCATTTATAGGAAAATTTGCACCCACTGAATGCATATCTTAAAGGGCAAACTAATGTGACTATTGATTAAATATTTGTTCACTAACTTGATGCTAATCAAAATTGTATCTTTTTTTCTTTTTTGTTTGTTTTTTTGTCTTACTTTTATTTCAAATTAATAAGAGGTACAAATTTTAAGGGTTATATTGTTCTCACTTCCAAGGTAAATTTCAAATTGCAGAAGAGCCCCTCACCCAGGGTGAGTGCAGAACACCCTCACATTATGCACATTAGATGAGATCTCAGCAATTGCCCTCCCTCCTCCTGCCAATACCTCTCCACCACCCCTCCCCTGTCTCTTCTCTCTCCTCCCCTTGCTAAACTATATTTGTGTGTTATCATCATTGTGGGTGTGTAATTGTTGATGTTGGTTTCATATGATTATTGAGTACATTGAATCCGTTTTTGATATCTAGAACTAGATATAACTTACTGGATGTGGTACTTTCACATATGGCTTACTGACCTTCCATCTTGAAACATTCTCTAAATCAGCATAAAGTCATGCCTATCTCAAGTCTGATTGATATAAGAACTCAAAAGCCATGTGGATGAGCGAAGAAAATCAGTGGAATGAATGATTTGCAGGTTAAGACTCAATGTTACATTTTTATCTTTATTGACTTGAATGGTTGTAATATATTTTAATGGAAACACAAATCAAATTTACATTATGAAAACTAATATGGTTATGTCATATTAAGGCAATGCATATTAATGCAATGTTAATCCCTCCTGCCCAGTTCTTTGTTACTAGATCTCATTTTTCCAAATGGTTATAGAATACTCACATTGCCATCTGTGCTATCTATGATAAATATGCCCACTTTGGGTTGCTTCTTAGAAAATACTTAATTAATGGATAATTTGAGGAATACTGAGAGAATGAAAATTTAAAAACATTAAAATAGAACTGAAAAAAAGATTTATTTTTATTAAACATTGCTTTAGTCCTTGTCGAGTTTGGAACCTGATCATCTTTCCCAACTGAAATACTTTATTTTCTCTTTTTCTTGAATCCCCAGTGATACCAAGACTAAAGGCAGACAATACCTGATCCTCCCAGGAGCCATCCCTCCTCCCTGAGCTCCCAGAACAACAGATATGCCCACCTGTAAACAGTTACCAAAGCCTGTTGAAATAATCTGCCTCAGCAAATACAAACTGAACCCTTGCTACATAATGGTCACTGTGAAGTTTTTAAACTAAAGAAACCCCTGCTTTAGAGAAATTACATTCTAGTAGGCAGTCACTAAGCCAAATAAGTCAGTAGATTATGATACACTGTTAGGTAAATGAGTGTTTTCTAAAGAAGTAAGGCGTGGGTGAAAGAATAGGTGAAAAGGTGAAAGAATAGAGAATGATGAAGAAGGGCATACTCTATGCTTGTCAGGACAGCATCTCTGGGGAGGGCCATTAGATGAGGACCTGAAGGAATATGCCATGAATATCTGGGGAGACCATTGTAGACAGAGGAGGGCTTGGTACATGCAAAAGTCTTGAGGCAGAAGCATCAGCAAGTATCAAGTATTTGATTAAACACAAGAAGGCTAATATAACCAGAACAAGATGGGTGATGATAAAAGTAGAGGAAATAGGAAAGAGAGAGTGCTAGAGGCAGTTCTCAAAGTCCTATCAGTGTAGGGCCTTGTCCTGGGATAGGTGGACCAGAGGATGGGAGAGGGGAGAGAGTAGTCCTTGAAGACACATGCAAAGAACATTCCATTTTTATTTACATTAACCATAGCCAAAATGTGTCATTTCATTTGATTGTGAATGCAGATAACAAACCACATTAGCACCTGTGACTTCATAACCAATAGACTTTAAAACATTTTCCTATTGCATTAGACTTACAGAAATCTCTAAACATTATTTCTGTTCTTCACTACTTTGAAATAACAGTGTTATTAAACTTGCATCTTTTTAATATTCTGGTACCTGCTTCATGGTATAATTGGTTTTCCTTCTCACTTTAGCTCTTTTTTTTTTATTAATCATAGCTGTGTATATTAATGCAATCATGGGGTACAATGTGCTGGTTTTATATTCAGTTTGAAATATTTTCATCAAACTGGTTAACATAGCTTTCATGGCATTTTCTTAGTTATTGTGTTCAGACATTTATATTCTGCATTTAGTAAGTTTCACATACCCTTCTAAGATGCACCGTGGGGGGGTGTGGACCCACCAATTACTCTCCCTCCACCCTTCCTCCCCCCTCCCGTCCCCTGCCTTTCCCCTTGCCCCATATTCTTGTGCTGTAGTTGGGTTATAGCCTTCATATGAAAGCTATAAATTAGTTTCATAGTAAGACTGAGTATATTGGATACTTTTTCTTCCATTCTTGAGAAACTTTTCTAAGAAGAATATTTTCCAGCTCCATCCATGTAAACATGAAAGAGGTAAATCTCCATCTTTCTTTAAGGCTGAATAATATTCCATGGTGTACGTATACCACAATTTGTTAATCCATTCATAGGTTGATGGGCACTGGGCTTTTTCCATGACTTAGCAATTATGAATTGGGCTGCAATAAACATTTTGATACAGATATCTTTGTTATAATGTGATTTTTGTTACAATTGGGCTGCAATAAACATTCTGACACAGATATCTTTGTTATAATGTGATATGTACCTAGTAGAGGAATTATAGGATTGAATGGCAGGTCTATTTTTAGATCTCTAAGTATTCTCCAAACATCTTTCCAAAAGGAACGTATTAGTTTGCATTCCCACCAGCAGTACAGAAGTGTTCCCTTTTCTTCACAACACCACCAACATCTCTGGTTTTGGGATTTTATGATGTGGGCTACTCTTACTAGAGTTAGATGATATCTCAAAGTAGGCCTTTTATTATATGCATTTAAAACATTTTATTCTGAGTAGGTGCCCAAAGGCCAGACCACTAAAGATGTCTGTCACACAAAAATAGTTTGAAGACACTAGTACAGATATAAATGTTGTGGGTATTCAATACTGTTTTTAAGCAAAACAGAATACATAGAAGCCATCACAATGTATGCCACATAGTGAGTATGTGCTGGGTGTGTATTTTATGAAACTTTTGTTGTGTGTAGGAGAAAAAGAGGAAGAGAGTTTGGGGTCATGGCATAAGATATCCTCCATATTGTGGAGCATAATAAAAAATGTTTGCACGCCAGTGGGTTCATGTGGAAGCCTGTTGACAAGAGTTAGGATTGGTGAATCTTATGTCACTAGAATATAGAAAGTTCTGCACAGATATTTCTTAGTAAAGATACCTAAAAAGATATAAATTCTTTCTGCTTCAAGCCTCATCCTTTTATCAATGGTTTCAATTCCCTTTTCCTCTTTTTTGTTAGCTACCTCTCCTGGGCTCAGCGTTAACCTCTCTTTCTTCTGAATTTTGAGCCTCTATATTTTCCAGAATATTGAGCCTAAAAACATCCTTATGAGCCTCCCTCAAACCATGATCCTCTCTTGTGGAAGCCGTGCATATTTTTTTTTCCTTGAAATACTTTGAACTTACCTACGAAATAGGAAATAGTTGCTAAGGACCATGTGTGTGCTGTCAGCTGCGCCAGACCTCGCCCTCCTGGGACACGTAATCTTACAACATGCTGCATTCTGGCTTCCATTCCCTCCACTCCACTCAGAGAGGTTTTTCTCACCTCACCAGGGACATTCTAAATACCAAATTCATGGGCATTTTTCAGTCTTCATCTTACTTGACTCTTATTTATCCCTCTATTTTTAATTTCCATGCCAGTTCAGCTTATACCTTACGATCAGTGGCACCAAACTACTTAGTTACGCACTTTCTGTTTCCTTTTTCTCTTTCCGTGCATACATTTCCCCCACTCCCTGGAATGCCTTTTCTCTCTCATGTTATTTTAGCAAATTTCTAACCATCCTGAAAATGCCAGAGTAAGTATTGCCTCCTTGGAGATTCTCTCTACCTTCCCTTCCTCTTTCCCCAGACTTAAATTCCTCCAGACATGATCCCCTCATTATCTCTGCTGCTATCACCAAACCCCATGTATCACACACACATACATATACATGCACAGGGCCAAAAAATATACATACATTACGAAAGGAAAAAAATATTAAAATCGTAATACTCAATATATACCAATAACAAAAGATAAGTCTAAATCACGTTGAGCACTTCTTGTAATGTACCAGTCAAAGGTGACTTGAATATTACAAATTTAATTTTATTTCCTTTCTTAAAATGTATCTACATTTTGGGGACACTCTCTATATGCATCATATTCCATTTTGAACTAATTATTTTCTTACCTATCTTCTATAGTAAACTTGGAAGTTGCCTTCAAGGCAAGGAGTACCTCTTAACACAAAGCTTTGCAGAGTTTATGCTCCAAGAAAACTTTAGAGTGAATAGATAAATGAATGAATGAAGGGAATTCTTCTGTAATTTTGTCAGCAATGAATTAAACCCCATATCTATGGTGGTGTCCAGCACAGAGCAGATTCTCAATACTATCTCTTGAATAAATTATATTTTATCTATAAGAGATAAACATTAAAACTGTTGAATATATGTAAGAAATAATTCTTAAATTTGGACTTATTTTGCTTATTGTAGACATAGTCCTACTAGGCAATTGTTTTCATAATTATTATTCAATTGCTTTTATTACTTTTCCTTTGGTGTCGTTGTATAGTCATTGATAAAATCATTGATGACATAGTCATTTCTAAAGAATGATTTTATAGGGAGATTGAAATGTTATATCGTCATCAAAACATTATATATACATTTTTTTTATTTCAACAACTTGATTACATTGCTCTTCTGTGTACAGAAGCCTTCTTGAAATTGACACTGATACCTTACACCTTTGAAGTTTAAATCCTTTCTAAGGGAATTTGTACTTGTGCTTACCAGGCAAAACAACAAAGACATCCATCTCCAGTAAATGACAGGGTTTGAGCACAGAGGTTTTCATTCTAAACCAGCAATTTATCAGCAATGGTGAATCAAGGCCCCCTGTCAAATACAAGCATGGGAGGAAAGAACAAGAAATTTTACCTCATTGAAGAAAGCTTTATCAACCTACTCATGTGCTTTATGGGTGGCCTTGCCCATCAGCCAGCTTCCCTTCTTCCTCTGATTGAGCACATACACTCACCGGTGTCTTGACATTGGCCGTGGACTGGGAAAGTCAGTCATCTGTGCCACCAGGTTTGAACATTCATGGTAAATAGATCGGAGCTTGCAGGAATTATTGATGTTATTGTAGTTCTCAGTCTCATGCCACTCTCTCCTGCACCACCTGACAAATGGCTTCCCACCTTTGTCACAGGAAATGAATGCTATAATGATGTTTTCATGAATAGGCAGAAACATCTAAAGAGAATTGTTGTCACCTGGAATCTTCCTACAACTGTGCATGGTAAACTCACTGAGCAGAACTCAACAGCCTCCTATTGTTACCCAGAAGAGGAGAAACAGCTATGTCTTTTTCCACCCAAAGAGCCAATCCAATATTTAAACACAATTCTAAAAAGTATTACAGTATTGGAAACTTTATTTTACAAGCAATGGTTTAGTGAAATGTTTACTATGCATGTTCATGAACTGGGTTATTTTTCTCAATTAAGCAATATGCTTTAGGAACCAGCACCTTGGGTAAAACTTAACAAATATGTACTGATCCTAGAACTACTTTGTGTCAGAAAGCCACATGGATACAAAGAACTTAAAAGTTTAGTACTTGGAAAAATGTATTAAAATTTAAGTTTTTTAAAAAAACCTTAATCAAGATTTATTTATCTGACTGCAGTACATTAAGACAACAAAAATACATTCATTGTCTTTCAAGAGAATTGTGTCGTGCCACCGATTTGTGAAATTCAGCAGAGTGCTCCGTTGAAATTAAGTCATCGAGGGCAGTAAAGGAAAGACATTTCTAAAATGATTAGGCCAAATTAAGAAAGAGAGTGCGGATGCCTCATCTATTTAGGCTGCTGTATTGGTTTCTTAAGGCTGCTGTAAAAACGTATCGCAAACAGAGTGGCCTAATATGGTAAAATTTATTCTCTCACAGTTCTAGAGGCTCAAAGTTTGACATCTGGTCAGCAAAACACAAGCAGGGTGAGGTGTCCTGCAAGGCTATATGGGAGGTTCTGCCTATTTCTTGGCTAATAGTTGTATCAATTCAACTTCTGCCTTTGTCTTTGCGTGGCTGTCTTCCCACCATGATTGTCTGTCTAGCCACTCTTTGGATTTGAGACCCATCCTAATCTAATGAGGTCCCCTTAACTAATTTCATCTGCAAAGACCCTGTTTCCACATAAGATCATATTCTGAGGTTCCAAGTAGACATGATTTTTAGAGGGACACTTTTTAAACCAGTACAGTTGCTATACTATTTTATTTGAAATAATAGTCAATTAAATGAAGACTCAACGCACGTCAATTACATCTGTAGGTATGCAAAGATGATTGAGCAAGAAAACCCCAAGAACTGTGACGGCCAGCAGAGTCAAACAAATCAAGTAGTGACAAGGTACCAATAAGTCACATCTGCCATTTGAATATTAACACAATCGTTCATTTCCCATTTACTTTTTAATATTGCTAGTTTTGTATCTGGTTATGAAACATTTTATTTATTTGCAAGAATCATGATCACTTGGGCAGCGCCTGTGGCTCCAAGGAGTAGGGCGCCAGCCCCATATGCTGGAGGCGGTGGGTTCAAACCCAGCCCTGGCCAAAAACCGCAAAAAAAAAAAAAAAAAAAGAAAAAGAAAAGAAAGAATTATTGTCATTTTACACATGCTGAATTCTATGTCAGCTCCCCTGAGTAGTCATTTCTCTATCTTGAGCTTTATTCTCTATCATTATAACCTGTCTGTACTTTTCTGCTTATACTCCCAAAGCTTTCTTTGAATCCTTTGTCCGACCCGCCCTCTCTGCTGAGACCCTCTTCTCCTGTCCCCTCCTGCATACATATCCTGGGCTCGCTCATCTTGATATGCAAATCTCAGCCGGCCCACCCTAAAAACAGACTCCCTGCCTCCGTGCTCAGCTTCTTTCTCGGTGTGTATCCTGCCTCCATCTTCTGCTTTGCTCTGTGCAAAACACTTTCTCTGCATTTGTCAAATGGCTTGATAATTACCTGTTATTATCAAATATCTCTCAATATATGGTGAGTTCTTGAAAGACCGGGAAGGTCTGGACAGCACATAATAGGTCCAGAAAAGTCTATGGAAACAAATGAAGAAATAATCGGTTAAATGCAGCTCAAACCAAGGCGCTGTGCTGGGCACTAACTGGGGAGTTAAGGCACTGACTCTACCTCAGAGAGCTTGCTTGTATGCTGAGGGATACGCCTGCAAATCACCAGGTTTTGACATAGACAATCCCTACCCAGTGGTAAAAGAGAGGTAAATGAAATACATGAGGAAATTAGCAGACTGAGCAATTATTCTAACTGTGGGATGATCTCTAGGGGAGATTTCTGGACAGATGTGGTATTGGAGCTGGATGTTAAGGGACAGGAATTATTTGCTAGCGAGGCAGGTCAGGGTGCTAGGGAATAGTGAGGAGGTGGCAGGCATTTTATTTTATTTATTTATTTATTTATTTTTAATTGCGATGGAGTCTCACTTTGTCTCCCTTGGTAGAGTGTTGTGGCGTCATGGCTCACAGCAACTTCAAACTCTTGGGCTCAAGCAATTCTCTTGCCTCAGCCTCCCTTGTATCTGGGTCTACAGGCGCCCACTATGACACTTGGCTATTTTTTTTTTTTTTTTTTTTTTTTTTGCAGGCCCAGGCCAGGATTAAACCCACCAGCCTTAGAGCATGTGGCCAGCACCCTAACCACTGAGGAACAGGTGCCCAACCAGTAGTGGAAGACTTTTTTTTTTCTTTCTTTCTTTTTGAGACAGAGATTCACTATGTTGTCCTTAGTAGAGTGCCATGACATCACAGCTCACAGTAATCTCAAACTCTTAGACTGAAGCAATTCTCTTGCCTCAGCCTCCCAAGTAGCTGGGACTACAGTCACCCGGCTATTTTTTGTTGTTGTTGCTGCTGTTATCATTGTTGTTTTAGCTTGCGTGGGCAGTGTTCAAACTGGTCACCTTCGGTGCATGTGGCTGGTGCCATAACCACTGTGCTACAGGCACCGAGCCAGTGGGAGACCTTCTAATCAGAAGAGGGAAAAATGCGTGATTGTAGGCATGAAGGTATGTAAGTGTAGGACAGCAAATAGTTCAACTTCGGTGCAACCATGCAAACATGATTAGATCATTATGACAACAACTGAAAAGTTACATGGAAAATGGAGCAGACAGGTCTTCAGTGACAGTGCAAAGAAGAGGTGTCACAGAGGGATGGTGTGTTCCGAGCTGGCTGTCACGTGTGGGGAGCTTGGCTGCCCAGTGAGAGAGCCCCTGAAGTCAGTGAGGGAGTCAGCAGACCAGTCCTAAGTGGGTGAGGGACAGGAGGAGAAAGGCATGTTAAAAAAATACCGAGAAGGAATGCAGTCTGATTTAGAAGGGCAAAGGAGGCCAGATGTAGTGCAATCTGGTGGAAGCAAAGGCAAAGCAGACTTGAAGTTGGAGGAGGTTATTGACCTGTAATGAAGCAAAGATGGAGGAAGAAGAAAACTAAAAGATGAGCATGGATGTAACTGGAGGTCCTTAGCTCAAGTGAGACAAGGCAGATACAGAAAGAAATCATCACGTGTCCTCGCTTGCAAGGAGCTAAATAATGTGTGCACATGGATGTAGAGGGAATGACAGACAGCATAGACTCGGGAGGGTGAGGAGACGGTGAGAAACTATGAGTGAGTACGTTATTCAGATGATGGATGCCCCAGAGCCCTATTTCAACCCCTTTGCATCCAGCAAAACTGGCACTTGTACCCCATACATTTATTTTAAAAAATAGTGCTTGCATATCTCTGTGAGATGGCACAAAATGTCCCAGCCGAGATGAGCCCTGCCAGCACTCATTGGGTCCAACAGCATTTTTTTTTTTATTAAATCATAGCTGTATACATTAGTCCAATCAAGGGGTACAATGTGCTGGTTTCACATATAATCTGAACTATTTTCATCAAACTGATTAACATAGCCTTCATAGCATTTACTTAGTTATTGTGTTCTGACATTTTTATTCTGCATTTAGTAAGTTTCACCTGTACCCTTCTAAGGTGCACCGTAGGTGTGATCCCACCAATTACCCTCCCTCCACCCATCCTTCCTCCACCCCTCCCCTCCCTTGCCCCTTTCCCCATATTTTTGCACTGTAATTGGGTTATAGCCTTCATATGAAAGCTATAAATTAGTTTCATAGTAGGGCTGAGTACATTGGATACTTTTTCTTCCATTCTTGAGATACTTTGCTAGGAAGAATATGTTCCAG
>CAUYRH010059836.1:0-28495 GCA_963574655.1 Perodicticus potto | reverse complement strand
CTCAAGCGAGTCTCTTGCCTCCGCCTCCCAAGTAGCTGGGACTACAGGCGCCCGCCACAACACCCAGCCATTTTTTGGTTGCAGCTGTCATTGTTGTTTGGCGGGCCCGGGCTGGATTCGAACCCGCCAGCTCAGGTGTACGTGGCTGGCGCCTTAGCCCATTGAGCCACAGGCGCTGAGCCTGCCATTGTAAATTTAAATGTGCCTTTTTTTTTCCTGTGTTGTAGTTTCCCAGTCAAATTTCCTACATTTTGTCAAGAATTGCTTCTCCTCTGACATTTGGTGTCTCCTCATTTGCTGTTTTAGCCATTGTTAGTTTTATTTGCTATTAGTTTATTTCGATTCGTAATATTCAGAACCTACTGGATGAAAGACTAACCATATTTCTTTCTTAGCCAAACCATAATAAAATGGGAGATAGTGTTCCTCGTGAGGTCTGAAACTGCTCTGACATCACCAGTGTCCAGGTGTTCTTCTCTTATTCTATACTAGAGCGGCCTCTGCCGTACACTTTGTCCCAAGACGTGCCACCTGTGCCCTGGATTCTCCCTGGACTGTCTCCATCAGGGCTCAGATCTCCTTATGGAAAAATGGTGGGATCAGAGCATCTCGCCCTAGTGTGAGGTGGGCAGCACCCCCTGGCAGAGGGAACAGCAGTAGCAAAGCCTGAGGCACCTAACTGAGCTAAATGGGATGAGGGGGAGAGAAGGGTATCAAATTCCCACCAGGATCCAGCTCAGCTAGTGCCACCCTTCTCTCTTCTAGAATGCTTCGGACATGCCTGAAACAATCACCAGCCGGGATGCTGCCCGCTTCCCCATCATTGCCAGCTGCACGCTCTTGGGGCTCTACCTCTTTTTCAAAGTAAGTCTTTTGCCAGTTGTCTTGTCATTTGGTTTAAATGACTTTATTTTATTTTGTTTTATTTTTCCCATCACAGGAGCCATGCATGTTCATTTATAGAAAATAAAGAGCAGAGAAAAATTAATAATTCACCCATAATCCCACCCAAAGGCAACCACTGTTGGTGTTTGGGGCCCTTTCCTACCATCCCTGTTTCTTTTCTCCATGTAGCACGTTGTTCTGTTATCGTGATACCAGTTTGGTTTCATCGTACTGTTTATGTTGGGGTGGGGTATAGCTTGTGTCTCAGACATACTGCTGTCATACTAATCACTTTTTTTTTTAATTTATCGAGGTTTATTTTCCCAATAAAAGTTACACAGGCTCAGTGTTGAAAACCTGGAATACACAGAAAAGTAAAAAGGGAAACACAGAAATCATCCAAAACCCCACTACCAGAGACAGTTACAGTCTCCCTTTGGAGGTGTGTCCTTCCACTCTTTCTCCCTGTGCATGGTCTCTCCATAGCTGTGAGCACATGGTGTATTCAGTGTGGAGCTGCTTTGTTCACTGCACATTAATAACTTCATAAGCATTTTCTCATGTTACTGCAAACTCTTCTCAATATAACTGAACTGTTATCTGGATTTTCTGAATTATAAAAGTTAACATATACAGAAAACTAAAAGTATATCAAGAAAGGGACAAATAAATCTCACAATACAGAGATATTCATGTTGTTTTGGCATATATCCTTTTAGACTTTTGATAAGCTTTGATAAGCATAAATTTAACATTATAATTGTGTTATAACTATAGTATTATATCTTCCTTTTTTTTTTTTTTTTTTTTGAGATAGAGTCATATTTTGTCACCCTCAGTAGAGTGCCGTGGCGTCATAACTCACCACAACCTCAAACTCTTGGGCTGAAGTGATCCTCTTGCTTCAGCCTCCCAAGTAACTGGAATTACAAACGTGTGCCACGATGCCCAGCTAGTTTTTCTATTTTTTGTAGAGATGGGGTCTCAAGATCTTGCTCAGGCTGGTCTTGAACTCCTGAGCTCAAGCAATCCACCTGCCTCGGCCTCCCAGAATGCTAGGATTACCGGTGTGAGCAACCAAGCCTCGCCTCACTTCTTATTTTTTTAATAGTACATCATGAGTGCTTTTTCCTGATCATTGAAAATTCCACAAGACTAATTTTAATTTATATTTTTTTACTTTTTCAACCTCAGGAAACATACAAATAAGTGAGCCACAATCCTTTCCCTAATATAGCTTCTTTTTTTTTGTTTTTGTTTTTGTAGTGACAGAGTCTCACTTTATCGCCCTCAGTAGAGTGCTGTGGCTTCACACAGCCCACAGCAACCTCCAGCTCCTGGGCTTAGGCGATCCTCTTGCCTCAGCCTCCTGAGTACCTGGGACGACAGGCGCTCGGCTATTTTTTTGTTGCAGTTTGGCTGGGGCCCGGTTTGAACCTGCCACCCTTGGTATATGGTGCCAGCGCCCTACCCGCTGAGCCACAGGTGCTGTCCCCCAGTATAGTTTCTATTGAATCTTTTATATGTAGACCTACGCTTTTGTTAAAATATTTAAATATGTAAAATATATGACTCTTAGCACAAAGGTGTTTTTGCATCAATACAAATCTACCTCATTCTTGTTAACAGCTATTCGCAGGTCTGTTTTACAGTGTACCTCTGAGGATATTTACATGTGTCCAGTTTTGAGGTAACAGAAGTATTGCCATGAATATTTTCATGCACATATTTTCTTCAAGCATATTTTAGGATTACCAGATCAAACAGCTCTATTGCCCAAGCTGGAGTGCAGTGGCATGATCGTAGCTCACTGTAGCCTCCAAATCCTGGGTTCAAGTCAACCTTTCACCTCAGCCTTCTGAGACTACAGGTGCTTACCACCACACCAGGCTGATTTTTCTTTTTTTTTTTTTAAGAGGTGAGGTCTTACTGTGTTGTCCAGTCTGGTCTTGAACTCCTGGCTCAAGCAATTTTCCCACCTCAACCTCCCAAAGTAGTGGGATTGCAGGTGTGAGCCACTGTACCCAGTCCTACCTCATTTCTATTCGGATAGTACCAAATTTCTCTCTGAAAGGATTATACCATTTTATGTTACTACTAACAGAAATGTGCTGGGTTGCCCAGACCCTCACCTACATTAGGTAGCACCAAAATTTTTAGTGTTTACCAGTCTGTGAGTGAATCAAAATCATGATTTTTTAACCCATTTCCTATTCCATTAGCTCCCTCATTGTTGGATCAGAAATACTCTTTTCAATGGTTTTAAAATATATAGCACATTTGATTTATAGCATCCCACTCAAAACAGAAAATGTCATTCTGATGTTTACTCTTATAAATAAGAGTGTATTAAATAATACTGAGTAATAAACTGATTTTTTTTTTCCTGTTTTTCCTGGATCTGGGGTGAAGAACTGAATTTATCCAATGCCTTGGTTCATAGCATACCATCCACAGTCCATGCTAGGATCCCACTTCCTTTTTCCCCCTTCACCCCAATACCAAGTTCCATTTCCCACCTTCATTTCCCTCTCTGCCAGAGATGCCTGCTCTAATGTGTTTGATTTATGTCCTCGGATATGTGTGTTTTTTATAAATAGTGTTGGTGTATCTGTGAGAATTGAGTTTCCTTAAATAGAACTGTGCGATGCATCTCTCTCTTTCCTTTCTCTCCCCTATACTTGAGCTCTCTCTGTGGCTCTGTGTACATCTAGCCCATTGCTTCTAGCTTTGCTTTTGGCAGATATTTCTCAAGTCTCTGCTGTGCTAAGCACCAGGAATACATACCCAGTCCTTTGCTTTAAGACATTCTAACATTTTTAGTATTTAGGATTCTTTCCTTAAGCCAGATGTCCCAATTAGGAATTTCTGGCAATAGCGGGTGTGAACATTTTTATTTAAGGCACTGGCTTCCTGTTGCTCAGCCTCTCCTCCTCTCTGGGCAGGTAAGCTGCAGCCTGCCCTGTGCAGAAGCACAGAGTGTACCTCTTCTCTCTCTGCCTCTAGAGTGTCCATGCTGAGATTTCTAAAAGGCAGCTTCCTGCTGAACAGGGCAGCCCCTGGGCTACTGCACTCCAGCCTAATGGCTGGTTGGTTGGCTGGTTTTGCTTAACTGAAAAACAGCCTACCACAGTAGCTCCTCCTCAGCCCCTTCCCTCTCCTCTTCCCAAGGGGGTTTTGGAGTACAATTTTAACACTTGATATTTTCCTGATGCCTCACCATCCCCACAGACAGGCTTGAATGCCCCACCAGGCGACCAGGTACACCATTGTGATGAGACTGGTCCCTGCCACAGCTTCCCCTTCTTGCCTTCCCCTAACTGTGACCTAGACCACATACAAGTAAGCCCCCTCATGCCTTTTGCTTGTGTGCTGCTCCCTGACTCCCAACAAAAGCACTCCCTCTCTAGGACTTGGGAGTATGACAGATCCTTTCATTGTGTAGGCCTCTTTGAGGAACTTGCACCTGAGTTGTGTTGGAGATAGGGGAGTAAGTTCCCCTTTGGAGTCTTTAAGCATCACCCAACACAGCCCTGGAAATTATGCTCCAGCTTATGACACAAAAGCATTTATACTCAGAGGTCCTAGAGAGGGAGGCATGGCACGCCACTCAGGGGCTGCATAGGAGGTGCTCCGAGGGAGCAGTTCAGCCAGTCAGGTAGAGGAAGGACCCATGGGTGAGAGCCTTTATGGCAAGGCCCATAGGTGTGGCTCTGACATCTTTTGCAGCCAAAGTACAAAGGAAAGTGACACTTCATGTCCTATTCACATGGCTCACGCAGTCAAACCAACCAGACACTTAAAGGTATGGCTAGAAAGAGATTTTTCCCAAGGGCCCACATTGAAAGAACAGAGTATGAGAGGTACACATCTTCATGAAGGGACTCCATGTGCCTGTTAAATTCATTCACAGGCCTGTTTCTTGTAGCATTCACATAGGCCTCATTCAAGCTTTATGCATTTATTGAGTGCCTGCTACTTCAGGTCTTGTGCTGGGTTCTGGGGACACCAAAGTGAGAAAAATAGCTGACCATCCTTGCCCACAAGAAGCATCCATTTAATGGTGGAGATAGACACTAATCGCACAGATAGATGTGAAGGCAGGTTCCATAGAGCCCCAAAAGTCTAGCAGGACTAGCCTGGGATAGAAGCCCTGCTCTTGCCCAAGCCCTCATCCAAACCCCAGGAACCACCTGCTCCTGCCTCTCTGCCCTCAATATCCAGCCCCTTCCCACATTGTGCAGCTTCAATCCCAGAACAGGTCTGGAGCCTTCCCACTGCTCATCACTTACCCTCTATGCCCCAATTGGGACACTATCTCCCCCTGCTGGGTTATGCAATGCCCTCTTCACTGGGCTCCCTACTTTGAGTCCTGCCTTGCAGGATCTGTCCTCCACAGCAGCAGAGGGGTCCTTTCATGCCAGCCAGTCATGTCATAGCTCTGCCCCTCAGCACTCGGTACCAGCCTATCTTGCCCAGATGAACCTAAAGTCTTCCCCAGGGCACTATAAGGTCTAGCACCCCTTTACCACCCAGCCTCATCTCCCAATAGCTGGCCCTGCTCCCTCTGTCCCAGACTCACAGGCCTCACTGGTCCCTGCACACATGAACATGCATCCACCTCAGGGCCTTTGCACCTGCCCTTCCCACTGCCTTATCTCTCTCTCAACTCCCCTGACAGTCTGCTCCCTTACTTCATGGAGGGTTCTCCTCCAGTGTCCTTTCACCCCAAAGCTTTCCCTGGCCTCCTATTGAAAGTAGCAGTTCTCCCCCTTCACTGTACACCTTGCTCTGCTTTGCTTTTCTTCTTAGCACCCAACACCACCAGACAGAATATTGGGTGTAATTGTTTGTTAAGATTCTTCTCCTATCCCAGCATGTGCAGTCTGTGAGGGCAGGGACTTTGCCTCACTCCTTGCTGTAGCCCTAGTGTTACCACAATGCCCTGCACATAGTGAGCAGTCAATAGATATGTGCTGGATCACTGAGAGGTGGCTGTGTCAAGGAAACTGCCAGAGCTAGGAGCCCAAGAAGCCTGCATTGGGGTGGCCTAAGTGAAAGGAGAGGCAGACATCTAATTCAGTGTCTGCATAGGCTGCCTGTGGGTGGAAATGTGGCACAGACAAGGTGCTGCCAAAAAGGCCAGTGTGGCTGCAGCATGTGGAACAAGAGAAGGTATGTGAGTCGAGGTTCAGAAGGGCTGTAGTGGTCACTACAGCTCCCAAGAGAGGCCAGCAGGAGGGTTTGGGCCTTTAGCTTACAATAGCAGAGGAAAGCCCCGGAGAGACTTGACACAAGACAGTGACATGATCAGACAGGCATTTAAACAGATTCCAAACAGCCCAGCTTGAGAGTGGCTAGACCTGTACGCCCCATGCAGCAGCACGTCATTCAGTTAGACACCATCACGGTTGCACATTCAACAGACAAGGCAGCAAAAATGGAGCCATACAGCACAGTCTTACCAAAGTCCAAAATTAATACCATGCGACAGTTGAATTGGGAGTATCGTGACAGAGTATTTCTCAATTTCACCTAAAAATAATAAACCAAGAAACAGCTGACAAGGCTACTGTCTGCCATAACTTGCAGCCATCACTGTAGCAGGAATTATCGGAAGAGCAAGGGTGTGGAAGATGGGAGTGAGGCATGTGCACGTCTTGTAACTGGCAGGCCTGGAGCCCAGGGCGCCACTCTGGAGGAGCTGCCTAGGGTTTTGAGCAGAGAAGGAAACACAGGAGAGCAAGTTCTAAGGTTCCAACAGCTTTCTTGGGGCTTTTCAGGCTTCCCTACCAAGCCCCAGTATTCCCGTGTAGGGCACAAACACAATTATTTGCCTGTCTCCAGGTAATGAAACCACCAAATATAAACCTACAGACTCCTTTGGGGTGCTTGAGGTTCCCCCCTTTTTTCCCACAGCTGCCACCACTACAAGGCCTCTAGTATTTTACTGTCTTAAGACTCTTCCTCACCCCAACTTCAGAAGGGTGAGACCAACCTCCAGAAGAGAAGTGGGGACTCTGGTTTCCTTATAGCCACCAGCAACCCTGACTTGCTGTTTCTCTTTGTATTTTTGCCTCAGATATTCTCCCAGGAGTACATCAACCTCTTGCTGTCCATGTATTTCTTCGTGCTGGGAATCCTGGCCCTGTCCCACACCATCAGGTCAGAAGGCACCTCTCTGCAACATTTGAAGCAGCTTTCTCAGGAGCCAACACAGGGTCTTGGATGAGAACATGACCTTTGCCTTCACTCAGAGCCAGGTTTTGAATCCTGGCTGTCAAACTGAAGGGAATCTCTCCCACATGTCAAACTGTAGATGATCAGGACAAGACCTATAACCTCTCTGGGCCACAGTTTCCTTATAGGGCATAAGAGTATCTGGTAGGTGTTTTTCCACCACCACAGTTGTTAGGAACATTATTTGTGGATAATAATTCATGGTACTGAGGTGAGTAATCCCAGTGCCATCTGCCTGGTGTTGTTGCCTGCCACGCACTGTGCTCAGCTCCTCATACCTGATCTTATTTCATAAGGAGAGTGAGGCTGTGGTGAAGTTGGGAGTGCAGGCTCTGGAATTTGACTACCTGACTTTGAATCCAGACTCTGCCACTTAATAGCTCTGTGACCTCAGGCAAGTTACTTGATCTCTCTGGCCTCAATTTCCTCACAAATGTGGAGAAAATTAATAATACTGTCCTCATGAGATCATGTGAAAAGCTTTTAGCACAGTATCTGGCACTTAATGTGTTCGGTAAGCATTAGCTGCTATTACTGTGTTAACCTGCCAGATGATACCGTATGATTAGCTTTTGCTTTTAATCCTATGTTAAGTCAGGGAAACTGAAGCTCAGAGAGGTTAAGAAATTTGCTAGGATTACACAGCTTATAAGCAACAGAGCCAGGATTCAAACCCAGGTGTAGCCCCAGAGCCCATCCTCTTCCCACTGCCACCCTGTTCACATTGCCCAACAATGATGTCGTTACAGTGGGGATGAGTGGTAATAGTCCAGTGTTCCTCGGGGAGCTGTTAACAGTGTTTTGGCCAGTTCTTCACTGTGTGGGACTATCCTGGGCATTAACAAACATTTGGCATCCTTGCCCTGCTCAACCAAATGGGAATTGTGCCACCACCCTTCCCTGAGCTTGTGTCTACAAAGATGTCCCAGCGTGTTTCTGTGTACCCCTCCTTTAAGTCATGCAGCTTCAGGCTGAGTACCACTAATCAAGAGGTGGCCAGCAGACCAAGAAAAGTTCCCAGAAGGAAGAAACTTGACTTGAACTCATCTTTGAAGGGCAGGAAACCTGGAACAGTTATAAAGTGGAGAGAGGTCAGGCCAGGAGCTGGAAAGTTTGTGCACATTGAGAGCACAGCAAAGTAGACAAAGAAAAGGCTAGAGAGGAGGAGCAGAATGTGCTCACCAGACTTTGAATGCCAAGGTGAGTATGACCTCACTACTCTAGGCACGCTGGCAGGACACTGTGGTAGTCAGGAGCATGAGCTCAAAGCAGGCAACCCCGGGACCAATGCCCTGCTTGGCCAGCTTTATATTATGTAAGACACTCAGGGATTTTTTTGTTGTTGTTGTTTTGGTTTTCGTGGGGGGGTTTTCTTTTTCTTTTTTTTTTTTTTTTTTTGAGTCAGAGTCTCACTCGGTATCCTAGGGTTGAGTGCCGTGGCATTACAGCTCACAGCAACCTCAAACTCCTGGGCTCAAGTGATTCTCTTGCTTCAGCCTCAGTTGCTGGAACCATAGGCATGTGCCATTACACCTAGCTAGTTTTTCTATTTTTAGTTGAGATGGGGTCTCAAGCTCCTGAGCTCAAACAATCCATCCACCTCAGCCTCCCAGAGTGCATGAGCCACCACATCCAGCCCAACACTCAGTTTTCCACCTATAAAATAAGGGGGAAGTAACTCCTCAGAAAGGTATAGGAAGAATCAAATGAGCCTCTCTAATATCCCCAGAGCACACAGTGAGTTGAGTGGATGGCCCAAGGTTATACAGCTAGAACGTCAACTCTGATCTTACTAAGGTCAGTTTGTCCTACACCAATCCTTCACCCCCAAAATCTTACTCTAGCTGGTTGGAGAAGCCCTTCTCCTGCACAATGAAGACCCAACGTGACTTGGACTAGCAAGATAGTGGCAGACCCAGTCTAACTTGCTCAGACCTATCTCTCAGGGGACCTCTGATGGAGTAGAGGGCAATCACTTCCAGGCACTGGATCCCTCCTTTCCTGTAATGACTAGCATCCTCTCCCCAGCTCTAGCCCTTCATACCCCAGCATCTGTGAGAGGCTTGAGACCCCCCCAGTTCTCCCCACAGCCCAGCTTCCATCTCAGATTGAGAGAACCCAATCTGTTTTCTTTCCTTCTTTTTTTTTTTTTTTCCTGTTTTTTTAAAGACAGAATCTTACACTGTCACCCAGGCTAGAGTACAATGGCATCATCATAGCTCACTGCAACCTCAGAATACCGCGCTCAAGCCATCCTCCTGCCTCACCCTCCCAAGTAGCTGGGACTGTAGGCATGTGCCATCTTCCTGGCTAATTTTTTCTGTATTTGGTACAGACAGGGTCTCTTGTTCAGGCTGATTTCAAACTCCTGATCTCAAGAATCCTGCCTGGGCCTCCCAAAGTGCTAAAATTACAGGCGTGAGCTACCATGACTGGCCTCTAATGTGTTTTGAAAGCCAGTCTTAGGCCATGTGCTTTATTTCAACAACTTTACAAAAGAAATTTTGTCTACCCACTGTTCAAGCATTGTATTTTGAACTTCTATGATTTTGACACCACAGACTTTTTTCCTTCCTCTTAGAGCAGTAACTGAGGGACATTGTTCCAGATTTCTCATAGATTAGCTAATAATTGTCTGTCTTTTAACTATTCATAATTTTTAGAGATAGATGTTATCAACAGAAAATAAAACCAATAGCAGCTAAAACTGCACATAGTGAAATTTATATGTTAGTGATTAGAAACTAACAGAAGAATAATTTTCTTAATGAAATTCAGAGCAAGAAAATTTGACCTGGGAAAATTACACCTCACAAAACTAAGGGGTACTGTTAACCATACAGGGAAGGCCAACAGTGTCCACTGAAAAATCTGATGGGGACAAAAAACTGTCGGATGAATGAAATCACTACCATAAGATTTACGTGGAAAAGAATGGAATCTGATGAAAATAATTTTAGTACAGCATTATCTTACCATACTTTTTAGAAAGTTGATCCAAAAATTAAATTGACTTTTCTTTTTCAATTAAATTGAATTTTCTTAAATATTTTCTGAAAGAAAGTCTACAGTGTTGTTAGAATCTACAGGAGCTGCTGATATCTACAAACTTGGAGTCAAACCTTCTTCAGGATCCATACAAGGTCCAAAGATTCAAGACGGGGAAACTGAGGCTAAGAGGGGTTATGGGATTCTAAGGACCACCAGAATTCACAGCTAGTAAAGGCTGAGTGAGGTTTTGAGCCTGGGTCTGACTCCAGAACTAGTATTCTTTACAGTTTTGGCAAAAGTGAAGGGGAAAGGAGAGTTTATAGAGGGTGGGCTGTCCACCTTCTCCCACTGGACCTGCAGTCTCCTGAGGATTGGCAGAAGAGAGGCCTGCTGAAAGGCTGTAAAGAGCTGTACGCGAGCTGAGATTCTTTTAGGATCCCCTTCACCTCTACTACCATCCCCTAGCCCTCCTCAAGCCCCTCTGGGAACAAACCACAGCTTGGGGTACTGGAGGAAGGCAGGGGCCACAGTACAGTTACCAAGACTCAAGCCCAAGCAAAATCCCAGATACCTTTCCTGCCAAGGGAACCTTGGTTTCTTTTCATCACCTCTGACTGAGCTCATGTCCCATACAGCTGGCCTTTAAGGGGGAAAAAGCCCACAGGGCTCAAATCTGCCACCCCAGAAGGAGGCAGCCACATCACCAGTTTCACTGACCTGTGCCTTCTACCCCCAGGGGAGAAAGGTACCAGGATTTAGTTTCTCAGTAGGAAGCAGTGACCTTTAAGTTTAATGTGAGCCTATGGGGGGTGGGGGGAGGGGGGGAGGGGGTACAGAAAGAATCTGCCTGCTGCAGAAAGTCTTCAGAGTTCAGCAAGCATTTACCAGATGCCTCCCAGGCACCAGGCACCAGGCACTTTCACCCCAGGATGCGGTGAAAATGAGATGGGGCGCCTGCCCTCCATCCACAGGCTTCTACTCCCCAGGCCACTTGCCTCTTCCCCTGTGTTATCTGGCAGCCCCTTTTTTCTTGAAGTAACAAAGATATCACTCTGGACACTTTCTACCTAAAACTGCCTTACAGGGTGCCAAGAACTCCTTTAATTCTTTTAGTAACCCTACAAAGAAGGTATTGTAGTATTCAGGATGAGGAAATTGTTGCATAAAGCCGTTAAGTGACTTTTCCAGTGTTATGTTACTTGTAAGTGGCAGAGCTGGGATTTGGGGACCACGTTTTTAACCATCATACTCCGCCTATTGAGAAACCAAGCACCAAACTAAGGAAAAGGCTAGCTAAGCTGGGTGAAGGTCTTAGCTCCTCAGGCTGCCTTTCCGCCTCTTTCCACACCTGTACACACACTTCGGCTTCAGACTCCCCCAAAAGTGATTCAGCAAACCAAACTGAAAGTAGCTTCAGCCTCCAGCCTCCTCTGCTAGCTTCTGCCTGCCACATCTCAGTACACAAAGCCCTCTCATCATTCATACCACAAGCCAAGCCCCACAGGGGTCAACTGTTCGACAAGTGGGAAAATAGAAGCCTAGAGATGGTTCTTGAATTCGTATCTTTCTCCAAGCCATCAGGTTCCTCAAGAGTCCTGCCTAGCACTGTGACCTAGGTACTTCCTGGCCTGCCTCCTGTCAGTTGGGAGGACCACTCCTGGATTTGCCTGGCTCACTAGTAATTATCAGCCTGATCTAATGTTGCAAATGCTTTCAAGCTCAGGCTCTAGAGTGTGCCACAGGAGCGCACAGTTTCTACTTCTGCTGCAGGCCTAGTGGAGGGCTGAGCTTCTCACTTGCCTTCTCTTATCTTCTTCACAATAACCCTTTGATAAGGTGGTAATATTCTCCCTACATACAAGTAAGGAGACTAAGGCCTGGGACACTGAACTGCTCTTCCAGGGCCACAGAGCTGGTGCATGGCAGAGCAGCCTTCGGGGCTAAGCTGCCTAAGCTTGTAGCCAATCAACAGTAGTGCTGGGAGCAGCTATATTAAGAGGCCCTGGTTTGCTCATCTTGCTCTGAAAATGATCAAGAAAGAACGTCTCCATTCTTGCCCAGCTGGGAAGTAGGGCATACTGGGTAATCAGAATACTTCTAGAGGTGAAGCCAGGCTGGTCTTGAGCAACAGAGGCCTTTGTGGAAGAAGTGAATGTAATGAAGATCCTGCCCTGGGGGCTGAGATTCATCTAACTGATTGATTCCAGCTGAGTTTATAAAAGTCTCAGGCCTGTTGCTGGTGAGCGGAATGACAAGTCACCAAGTAGGGTGGAGGTAACCATCAGTCATTTGATTTGATAAGTCTGGAATATGCTTCTTGACAAGAGATTCATACAGGTGGTGCATGGGCCAGACTTTGGGATCCATTGCTTTCCCTAAAACTATATTTTACATGAAAGTCTATCCACCACTGCTTTACAAGGCAGTTGGAGGCCAGGCGTGGTGGTTCACGCCTGTAATCCCAGCACTCTGGGAGGCTGAGGCGGGTGGATTGCCTGAGCTCATGGGTTCAAGACCAGTCTGAGCCAGAGCAAGACCCTGTCTCTAAAAATAGCCGGGTGTTGTAGTGGGCGCCTTTAGGACCAGCTACTTGGGAGGCTGAGGCAAGAGAATCGCTTGAGCCCAAGAGCTTGCAGTTGCTGTAAGCTATGATGCCACAGTACTCTACCAAGGGCAACAAAGTGAGACTCTGTCTCAAAAAAAAAAAAAAAATGCAGCTTGGAAATGATTAGGAGTTCAAAGACATAGGTTGGAGCCTTAGCTTAGACATCAGCTCCTTGTGTGACCCCAGAGCAAGTCCTTAACCTCTAAGCGCCTATTCCACATACGTAGCAGAGGAACAATAACACTTACCTATCAGATCAGCTGAGAGGGTGCCAGGAGATAACAGCTTTGAGTGACTGTTGGGAAGGATACGTCAGGGCTGTGACTGCCACAGGGGCTCTGTTTGTCGACCTGCTTTATCTTTCCTTCCAGCCCCTTCATGAATAAGTTTTTTCCAGCCAACTTCCCAAATCGACAGTACCAGCTGCTCTTCACACAGGGCTCTGGGGAGAGCAAGGAAGGTCAGTGCTGCCCACTTTTCCCCTATGCTGTGCCATGGGTGTCTTCTGCCACCATTCCCTTTGTCTCTACAATATTAGGGTTCTCCAGTAGAAAAAGTGATGGAAGAAGTGGGTTCTGGGATCTCAAGGCCTGGGTTCATATCCCAGTTCTTGCGGCTACCTAGACACAGGATCCTGGGTGAATGCCTTACCTCTCTGAGCATTGGGCGTTTTTGTTAGGTAGTGGTTGTTTTTATATTACATCTATAAAGTGAAAATGATAATCTGCCTCCCTCACGGGCATGTTAGGACTGCAAGTAAATGATAAGTGGAAAGCATTCAGTACACTGCCTGGCTCATAGTAAAGCACTCAGTAAAAGTTGACCTTTGCAACTAACTATTTTTATTGTGTTTATTTTTAATATAATTACTATTCCTCCTAAGATTTGGAAAGGGAGCTCCACAGTTCTTCAAAAACAAAAACTATGGGGAATTTGGGAGGAGCGTAGGATTTATGGTTCAGTTAGTGCACCAGTTCAAATGCTATAAAGATTATCAGTGGTGGCTCGCGCCTGTAGCACAGTGGTTAAGGCGCCAGCCACATGCACCAAGGGTAGCGGGTTCAAACCCGGCCCAGGCCAGCTAAACAATGACAACTGTGACCAAGAAAATGGCCGGGCGTTTGTGGCGGGCGCCTGTAGTCCCAGCTGCTTGGGAGGCTGAGGCAAGAGAATCGCTTGAGCCCAAGAGTTTGAGGTTGCTGTGAGCTGTGATGCCACAGCACTCTACCAAGGGTGACATAGTGAGACTCTGTCTCAAAAAAAAATAATAATCAGTAGCTCAACCAAGGGGAACGTACTTACTCTCCCTGATCTGTGACATATTCTGCCTTGTCCCCTAGTGAGCAATGACTTTACAGTGATTGCTGTTTGCATTTCTAGTGCATCTATGCCAAATAAATGATTTTGGAGATTGATAAAGAAGGTTAAACTTGCGGCCACAGCGTCTTCAGAGTTCCAGGCCCCTTCCGTCGCAGGTTCCGCCATGTTGGGGGGTGGTTCTTGGATCCAGGATGGTGACCACCACTCGACAGTCCAGCGAAAGGGAAGAAGAGGCATCCGTGTTCCAGGCCATTTCGTTACAAAGGAGAACCTGGAGAATGGCCGAGAGTCGGCCTCATGTCCAGTTAGACATAATCATCAGGGTGCTCCCCTTCATGTTTTCTTCCGGCAACCAAAATTGTGTCACGGCTTGTTCTCCAAGTCCCGCCCTCTCAGCAACCCCTACTGGACAGGACTCGATAGTTTGACGAAGAGTGGGTAGAGTGGCCACGTGACGTGGCGTTCGGAAGACCGGAAGTGGTCATATTTCGTAGGCCGTAAAGTGCGGCTGCCTATGTTCAGTTTCCGGTTAGCGACAACGGCATCAGACCGTCAGCGCCGGCTTCGGTGTAGGGGACGCTGCCCAACTGTGCCGATTCCGTTTCGTTCTCTTTCCGGGCCTTTCTCTGCCGTCGCCCTTTCACCTTGGATCATGTTCAAGAAATTTGATGAGAAGGAAAATGTGTCCAACTGCATCCAGTTGAAAACTTCAGTTATTAAGGGTATTAAGAACCAACTGATAGAGCAGTTTCCAGGTATTGAACCATGGCTTAATCAAATCATGCCTAAGAAAGATCCTGTCAAAATAGTCCGATGCCATGAACATACAGAAATTCTTACAGTAAATGGAGAACTACTATTTTTTAGACAAAGGAAGGGGCCTTTTTATCCAACTCTAAGGCTACTTCACAAGTATCCTTTTATCCTGCCACACCAGCAGGTTGATAAAGGAGCCATCAAATTTGTGCTCAGTGGAGCAAATATCATGTGTCCGGGTTTAACTTCTCCTGGAGCTAAGCTTTACCCCGTTGCGGTAGATACGATTGTTGCAGTCATGGCAGAAGGGAAACAGCATGCTCTGTGTGTTGGCGTCATGAAGATGTCTGCAGAAGATATTGAGAAAGTCAACAAAGGAATTGGCATTGAAAACATCCATTATTTAAATGATGGGCTATGGCACATGAAGACCTTTAAATGAGTCTCAGAAGGAATACAGTTGGGGGGCTGAATATGGATATTGTACTTTATGTGTTTGTGTATGTATGTGACAGCATGAAGACAATGCCTCTGTGGTTATGCTAAATAAATTTAACAATTTTAAGGAAAAAAATCAGGGTTCTGTTACCACAGAGGAGATAACAGAAACTGGGGACAAGCAGCAAGCAACCTGCTACACTCTGGAATCTGAAAGGAAGAGCTGCACTCTGACTCTGGGCAAGCTCCACCTCTTCTCCGGGCTTCCTTATTTGGAAGTGAAAAAGAATGAGTCTAAGGATGTCTACAAGAGGGCCCCCCACTTGATCAACCTCAGGGACTCCTTCCTGCCTTTTTTCCAAGCCTCCATTTCTTAACCACCTTCTTCCTCTGCTCGTGAACTTAAAAACTGCCAGCAAACTTCTTGATTCCTTTGGTGGCAAAGTAGAAAGGTTCCAAAATGAACTAGGACCTTGCTAAAGACCTGGGTTCAATGGTAGCTGGCATTAATTGAGCACCCACTGTGTGCCAGACACTGTGCTGAGTGCATTGTAAGAACTGTCTTACTTAACTCCCCACAGCAGCTCCATGAGAGAGGTACTATTATCCTCTTTTCACAGATTAAGAAACAAGCTCAGAGAGGGAACTGCTTTCCCAAACGTTACCCAACCCCAGCTACAAGCGACAAAGCTTGTGCTTCTAACACTAAGGACCACCTCTCAGTGACCCTGCACCAGGCTTGTATTCTCTCTGGGCCTCAGCTCCCTTCTCTAGGAAATTGGAGGAATTAGGGGTAACTCCAGTGAGTACCCCACCCTCCTGAAACTCCCACTAGTCTGAAGCAGATGAGGCTTCACCCCCCAGCCAGCGGGCTTCTGACAGTTCCCACAGACATGCTGTCCTCCGTCCAGGGGCTGACAGGTGGGAGGGGCAGCCCCACCTTGGGGAGTGGACTTACCTGGTCTCTCTGCTCAGAGATCGTCAATTATGAGTTTGACACCAAGGACCTGGTGTGCTTGGGCCTAAGCAGCATTGTTGGTGTCTGGTACCTGCTGCGAAAGGTAAGTAGCCAAGACCTGGGCACAAGGGGAGGCTGGGTTGACAGGACATGGTCAGGGCACAGTGAGCTGGTCTCATTCCTGCCTTTCCCCAGCACTGGATTGCCAACAACCTTTTTGGCCTGGCCTTCTCCCTCAACGGGGTAGAGCTCCTACACCTGAACAATGTCAGCACTGGTTGCATCCTGCTGGGTGGACTCTTTATCTACGATGTTTTCTGGGTAAGTCAGGTGGGGAGACCACGGATGTCCAGCCCCAGGGCCCACTCACCTCTCCACTCCCCTGCCCGACCCAAGTGACAGAGATATGGTATAGAGCAGCTGCCTTGAAGTAGAAGTCAGGATGCAGGAGAGGTCCTCTCTGGGCCCATCTGCAAAAGGGAGCCAGAAAGAACAGACTCCACCTCTTTCTAAGAAAACAGTCTGTGTGCAGTGCCTTCCAAACATTCTCAGGTCTTCCTCATGGTGGCCCTAGTGGGGGCATTACTTAATCTGTGTCTCCTCAGCAAGCAAGCTGAGATTCAGGAAAGTCCAGGGAAGGGAAGTAGAATGCTAATGGACCCAGCAAGGACACTAATCTGGGAGGAAGAGTCTGGCTGTGCTCTGGCTGCACACCAGCCCTGAGCTAAGGGACCTCTCATACTCTGAGAGGCATTGCAGAACCTGGCTTGGGCCCCTGTTCCCTGGCCCCAGACAGCCTCTTCACCCCTTGAGTGGGTGGTGCTGTGGGACTTCTATCATTTGGGAGGAGTGGAACACTAAGCAAACATAGGCTGCCTGGCTTGGGCCATTGGAGGTTTTTCTGTACTCCACGTTTCCCCTTTGTTGCCCTGAACCACTATCAGTTCACCACCTTACCTCAACTTCAGATCTTCACTGGAGCTCCTTGCAGCTCCCTGCCCTTCTCACCATAGATCTCAGGCAGTAACACATCTAGAAGCCCAGGAACAGCCATTCTTTCCTATCCATCACTTTACTTCTTTCCAAACTCCTCTCTTCTCTTTCTAGGTATTTGGCACCAACGTGATGGTGACAGTGGCCAAGTCCTTTGAGGCACCAATAAAATGTAAGTGACCATCCCCACCATGGGGAACCCCTCTGTCTATCCCAGTTGGCCCGTGTCCTCATGGCCCCTGTTTTGTGTTAAGTGCCTCTCCTATGTCTTCCCCCATGCCTCTTCTTCTACCAGGCTTTCTTATATTCCTCCAGCCTGGTTAACTTCTCAGTGATTTATCTGGTTGTGTTCACAAGCAGGCATCCCCTGCCCACTCAGGCTCTGGCCTCTGGCCCCTTGGTCACAGTGCAGCATGGTGTGAGATGAGCTGGAGTGGGAGCAAGCATGGAAGGGAGTGTATTTAACCCAGGCCAGGGTGGGGCACGCAGAGGCTTTCCAGGAGAGAGGACCTCTGCACAGAGACCAGAAGCTTCCCTCACTGGGATCCCCTCGGCACTTGAGTATCAGGTGCTGTCTACCTTACACCTGCTTTGGTTTTGTTATTCAGGACCTCTGTTGTTTATTGTTTAGAAATCCAACTACTGGTTGCGCATCTCTAATTCAAAAATCTGAAATCCAAACTGCTCAAAAATCTAGAACTTTGGCTCGGTGCCTGTGGCTCAACAGGCTAAGGTGCCAGCCACATACACCTGAGCTGGTGGGTTCGAATCCAGCCCGGGCCTGCCAAAGAACAATGAAGGCTGCAACCAAAAAATGGCCAGGCCCCTGTGGTCCCAGCTACTTGGGAGGCGGAGGCAAGAGACTCGCTTGAGCCCAGGAAGTGGAGGTTGCTGTGAGCTGTGATGCCACAGCACTCTATCCAGGGTGACAGCTTGAGGTTCTGTCTCAAAAAAAAAAAAAAAAAAAAAATTCTAGAACTTTCTGAGCATTGATAGGACACAAATGGAAAATTCCACACATAAGTACTTAACACAAACTTTGTTTTTTATACAAAATTATATGGTGCACACCTGTAGTCCCAGCTACTTGGGAGGCTGAGGTGGGAGAATCACTTGAGCCCAGGAATTTGAGGTTACAGTGAGCGGTGATCACACCACTAAACTTCACCCTGAGTGACATAATGAGACCCTGTCCGTTAAAAAATAAGTGAATAAATATAATATATAAGATCACTTGCAGGCTGTGTGTGTAAGGTATGTGTAAAACATAAATGACAGCAGTGCCCGTAGTTCAGTGGGTAGGGCGCCAGCCACATACACCGAGGCTGGCACGTTCGAACCCAGTCCAGGCCTGCTAAACAACAACAAAAATAGCTGGGTGTTGTGGCGGGTGCCTATAATCTCAGCTACTTTGGAGGCTGAGGCAAGAGAATCGCTTAAGCCCAAGAGTTTGAGGTTGCTGTGAGCTGTAATGTCACAACACTATCAAGGGCAACATAGTAAGACTCTTTCTCAAAAAAAAAACATAAATGACTTGGCACTCTGAGGGGCCAAGGCAGGAGGATTGCTTGAGATCAAGAGTTTAAGACTAACCTAAGCAAAGCAAGACCCTGTCTCTACTAAAAATAGAAAAATTAGCTAGGTATGGTGGCAGGCACCTGTAGTTCCAGCTACTCAGGAAGCTAAAGCAGGAGGATTGCTTGAGCCCAGGAGTTTGAGGTTGCTGTGAGCCGTGCTGAGGCCATGGCACTCTAGCCTGGGTGACAGAGCAAGACTCTGTCTCCAATAAAGAAACCTTACATGAATTTCCTGTTTAGATTTAGGTCCCATCCCCAAGATTTGCAAATATTTCTGAATCCAAAACAATCTGAAACATTTCCAGTCCCAAGCATTTCAGATAAATGATACTCAACTTGTTTAAGCATAGTCAAATAAGGGAGCAATTTTTTTTTTATATTACTCTACAATAAACTAAGGGGTAGAAGGCTCAGGATTGGCTTGATGACCTTCAGTGGAGTCACCAGGAGCCAAGATCATTTTAGTCCTCCCACACCACCATTCTCAGCATGTCCACTTGTCCTTTAGCTCATCCCTTCATGGTTCCAAAACGGCTGCCACAGTCCTTAGCATTGATTCCTCACACAGCTGTGTCCAGAGGCAGAAAAGGGAAACTATCTCTTTTTCATTAAGGAGGGATGGTTTTCTCCAAATCCCCCATGTAGTCTTCTTAATATTTTATTGGCCAAAATTGGGTCATAGGCCCAAGTCCAAACCATTCATGAGTAAAAGGGATAGGAAAGCATCATTCACTTGGAGTCCAAGCCTCAGGGTAATCAAGAATCACTATCTGAGACCACAAGGCTAAAAGAGGGTAACAGTATCAGTCATGCGTGATAACAAGGAAGAAGAGGAAGACACTATTGGGAAGGCAGTGCACTCAGCAGTGCATGAGTGCCATGGCTTATGGGAGTGGGCAGTCAGGGGGAGTCCTCTCAGAGAATCAAGAAACAGTTGTCTTAGTCCAGGCACAGGGACTCACACCTATAATCCTGGTACTTTGGGAGGCCAAGGCAGGAGGATCTCTTGAGCCTGAGCAAGAGAGAAACCTCATCTCTACTAAAAATAGAAACATTAGTCAGGTGTCACAGCGAGCACCTAAAGTCCCAGCTACTTGGGAGGCTGAGGCAGGAGGATCACTTGAAGCCAGGAGTGTGAATTGCTGTGAGCTAGCCTGATGCCATGGTATTCTAGCCTGGGCAACAAAGTGAGACTGTCATTAAAAAAAAGAAAGAAAAGAAAAGCAATAGTAGTCTATTGCTATTTCTTGTGTTCTCATTCTCTACCACTCTAGACAGGTTTTCTCCACGCACCGGGGTTAGGGGGCTGGTTCATGACCACAAACGGCTTCCAAATTCTGTGGTCCTAGCTCAGTGATCACAGAGGAAAACAAGTTTCTCCTAGCTTTGAATAAATCTGCATAGCCTAGCCTGGCTTGTGAGCTAGACACTCCCACTAGGGAGAGGGAAGATCATGACGGACAGGCCAGGGTCATGGCCCTCTCTAGTGTCTGGGGGCATACTGTTTGAATTGGCAGGCCCCCAGAACCAGCATAGAAGGGGAGGGCAGTTGTCAAGTAGAGCAAGGGAACAGATGCTGGGCAAGCCAGAACAGTTATTCTCCCCATGCTTTGATGGATGAGCCGGGGGGATTGGGAGCCCAGAGAACTCAGCCAAGGTGTCAGGAAAAGCTTTTCTGGGTCATGAAGGATGAATATGCATTTATCAAGCGTGCAGGAGCAGTATGGGTGTTTGAAAGAAAATGCGCAGCTTCAGCAAAGGGCTAGAGGCAGGAAAATGCATGGAAGGCCCTAAGATCAGAGAATCAGGGAGAGAATGTGGCCAAGCTCAAGGGAACCTCAGCTAAGTTCTGGGGGAATCAACTGGAAAAAGGCGGGCAGAGGCCAGAATTGGGTAAGCCAAGAATGTCATGTGAAGGAGTTTGGACACTGCCTAATAGGCAGTGGATCAGCAGAGAAATGACACTGCCAGGCGGCGCCTGTGGCTCATTGAGCAGGGCACCGGCCCCATATACCGAAGGTGGCGGGTTCAAACCCGGCCTTGGCCAAATTGCAAACCAGAAAAATAGCCAGGCATTGTGGCGGGCGCCTATAGTCCCAGCTACTCGGGAGGCTGAGGCAAAAGAATCGCCTAAGCCCAGGAGTTGGAGGTTGCTGTGAGCTATGTGATGCCACAGCACTCTACTGAGGGCAATAAAGTGAGACAGAGTCTCACAAAAAAGAAAGAAAGAAAAGACACAGTCTTACTTGATTTCTAATGCTTGGGATCTGGTTTTTGGAGTTGAAGAGAAGGTCCATTGCCTTCTACTGCTAGGACTGGAATCCAGAGGTAGAAAAACAGAATAGGCAAGTGCAGATATGCTTAAATCAGGCCACCTGGCCTTGAAAATCAGTCCTGCCCCTTGCTAACTATGTTGCTTTGGGGAGGAGACCTATCCTCTCTTGAGCGCTGGTTTCCATGTCTGAAAAATGGAGACAGTAGTCTTTATCACTCAGAATTGAATGGTACCAAGGTTGAGAGGATCCCCTGAATAAATCTCTAAATCATTGTGCACTGCCCACTTGACGCGGGAAGAAGCAGGCAGGGCAAGGACATCTACACATTTATTAGGGAAGCACATGTTTACCCAGAACCTCTAGTGTGCCTCTGTGTACGTGCTGTTGGCCAGAGCCTCATCATAGGACCACCCCTGGCTGCAAGGGAATCAGGAATTCAGAGGACAGGATTGTCCTGATTGACTTAGTCTGATACCATAGGTGATCTGTCCCCTGAGAAGGCTACCTCACAGAGTCAGGACTGGGTTAGTAAAGGAAGGCATGGGATAGTAGATAATGTATGCAGATCATCTAATCCTCACCAAAATCCTGTGGGATCAGTTCTGTTGTTCTGTCTATTTCACAGGTGAGAAAACTAAGTCAATCCCGTTACAGCCGCCTTCTGCTGTGACTGGACACAGGGAGATGGTCCTCCCTAATCTGTATTTATTATACAGTCTGTCCAGCAGGATTTCTTGAGTGGAGGCTTTAGCATGAAATTTGTCCTTTTCTCCCTCAGTGAACATGGAAGGAACCGATAGGCCAGGCTTACCCTACTTCAGAGTAAGAGCCACCATCTGTCCGTACCCCTTTGTAGTGAGATAGAAAACCTTTTAAATATCAGCACTGTGTGACTCTTTTCTTTCATGTACTGGGCTTTAGGGTCAATCTCGTTTAGCCAAAGGGTTCTCTACCTACAAAACCACCTTGAAATAATACAGGATGTGAGTTACAGTTCAAAAAAGACATTAAACCTTCAGCGTAAAGGACTTCAGCCAGATTCCTCCCCACTCTAACCAGCTGTGATTCCAGATGGAGGTATTGCCCTTCTGCCTGTCACCCAACGTCCTCCCGCCTCCCCATCACAACCCCCACTCAGAAACACAAATGTGTGGGTTTCATACGACAGGGGTGAGGCCTAGGAGTTAAGAGTTAGCTGGGCTCCACCAGGCTCCTCACATCCTTTCCTCCCCTTGTAGTGGTGTTTCCCCAGGATCTGCTGGAGAAAGGCCTCGAAGCAGACAACTTTGCCATGCTGGGACTTGGGGATATCGTCATTCCAGGTAAGCTTACTGGGGTACAGACCATAGTGTAACTAATGGAGATGTTAGCCTCTGGGGGATTATTCCAAAGCAGACAGCTTTACTGCCAGGAAAGAAAAAAAGAAAGAGAAAGGCCTCGGCTGAGTAATGCCAATGCCTAACCCTGGGTCAGGCCAGGATGTGGTAAAGGATTGCACATCAATACACAGTTACCAGGTGCCAATCACATGCCAGGCCCCAACCTGGGCCTTGGTCAGATGGTAGTGAGCAAGACTGTCCTCATGGAGCTACTCACCAAGGTAAACAAACATTAAAGAACTACACAGTAATATTAGACAATGACAGACTAAAATATGCTCTATGAAAAAGCACATTTTTAAGACATGCCCCCTTCCATGCCCCTTCCCACATTTTACAGATGTGCTGGAACAGCCAGCTATAGCCCCCTTGCTCCTCCTCCCTCTGCTGAAAACACATTGTATGTGGCACATGGCTCCTGTTGTCTGCGTTATCTGCAGAAGGACATGTGTGTGCACACCTGCTTGTTTACACAAGCTGGCATTTGAGGCCCCAGATCTATACGTAGGTGCTAGCAGGTGTGCCTATGGATATAGGCACAGGAGCCCCGTCCATAGTCCCAAGCGTGGTCATACATCCCACAGCCTTGCCTCACCTTGGGGCACCAACTGTTCAAACAACCAGTCAAGAGACCATGGGCGAAGCTGAGCTGTCACTCTGAAGGCTGCTGAAGGGCCTGAGGCTTGGCAGAGGTGGGTCCCAGTGATGGGACAGTGAACACCCAGAGGGCATACTTGTCTTCCTAATCTTTTTTTTTTTTTTTTTTATTTTGTTGTTGCATTTTGGCCAGGGCTGGGCTTGAACTCGCCAACCCTGGGTATATGGGACCAGCACCCTACTCACTGAGCCACAGGCACTACCCTGTCTTCCTAATCTTGAAGTCAAGGTTAGAAGCTTGCTTAAAAGAAAATTTGGAGGGGCCGGGTGCAGCGGCTCACGCTTATAATCCTAGCACTCTGGGGGACTGAGGTGGGTGGATTGCCTGAGCTCACAGGTTTAAGACCAGCCTGAGCCAGAGCGAGAGACCCCTGTCTCTAAACATAGCCAGGCATTGTTATGGGCACCTGTAGTCCCAGCTCCTCGGGAGGCTGAGGCAAGAGCATCACTTGAGCCCAAGAGTTTGAGATTGCTGTGAGCCATGACACAACAGCACTCTACAGAAGGCAACAAAGTGAGACTCTGTCTCGAAAAAAAAGAAAAATATTGGAGCAAATGAAAAGCCAGGTTAGGATGGCATCTGTGGCTCGGTGAGTAGGGTACCAGCCCCATATACTGAGCGTGGCAGGTTTGAACCCAGCCCCAGCCAAACTGCAACAAAAAAATAGCCGGGCATTGTGGCAGGTGCCTGTAGTCCCAGCTACTGGGGAGGCTGAGGCAAGAGAATAGCCTAAGCCCAAGAGCTCAAGGTTGCTGTGAGCTGTGACACCATGGCACTCTACCGAGAGCAATAAAGTGAGACTCCGTCTCTCAAAAGAAAAGAAAAGAAAAATAGCCGGGCATTGTGGCGGGCGCCTGTAGTCCCAGCTACTCGGGAGGCTGAGGCAAGAGAATCACTTAGGCCCAGGAGCTGGAGGTTGCTGTGAGCTGTGTGACACCATGGCACTCTACCGAGGGCAATAAAATGAGACTCTGTCTCTACAAAAAAAAAAAAAAAGAAAAGAAAAGAAAAACCAGCTTATTGTCTAGTGTAGGACATTATAGCAATTCTGATAACCTAGGGTGATATGGGCACTTCCATGTGTGATACTTTGGTCTTGTGACATACATGCAGGTGATGCAGAGGCTTTCCCTGTTGTACCAGTGAGGAAACTGAAGCTCAGAAATGAAGGGCCTGATACAAATTCACACAGTAGTAAGTAGCAGGGCCAGGATACAGACCATGTTTACCTGACTACAAGAAAGGTTACACCATCAGACCTGCTCATGTAACGGTAATACAGCTATAGTATGGTAATACTAATGGCAGCGATTAATTGCCACACATCTGTTATGTGCCAAGCATTGTGGTGGGTGCTTTTTATAGATTATCTTTACTACTACTAGCAGCCCAATGAGGTAGAGTATTTCTGGTTTACAGATGAGGCAAGTAAAGTTCAAAGAGATGGTTCAACTTGCCTAAGCCATGAAACCCAAGAGTTTTCATACATTAAGTAGTGCTATGAGGAAGAGAGACTTGCTTCCCCAGGAGAAAGTGGCTTCATTAAACGGAAGAAATTGAGTCTTAATAAAAGCATTTGGCTCACCCTCCAGAGCATGGTCCCTCACAGGCATCCACACAAACTTCCCTGGTGTTCTTGTTGCTCATCACTGTGGAGCTTAAGGCATACACTGCATATCTGTACTTATCTATCCCTCTCTTGCCTTGTATATAGATTAAATATAGATATATCCCCTCAAGGCTGGGCATGGTGGCTCACACCTATAATCCTAGCACTATGGAAGGCCAAGGCAGGTGGATTGCTTTAGCTTAGGAATTCAAGACCAGCCTAAGCAAGAGTGAGACCCATCTCTACTATAAATATAAGAAATAGCCGGGTATTATGTCAGGCACCTGTAACCCTAGGTACTCAGGAGGCTGAGGCAGGAAATCACTTGAGCCCAAGAGATTGAGGTTGCTGTGAGCTGTGATGCCATATAACTCTATGCAAGGCAACGGAGTAAGATTCTGTCTCAAAAAAAAATCTTACAGCAAGCAGATATAGGTAAGTTGAGCTTGTCCTCGCAGACTCTTGGTGGAGCCTTGGTCGGGCATTGTTGCTGGCAGGGCTGGCACCCTGTATTCTTTGGAAGACAGTTGTGGAATTCAGCCACCAGGGGGCACTGAGTCCCCAGCTTTGTTTCCAGAAAGGCAGCGTTTTGTCTGCTCTCTCTACCCAGCTCCTTATTCATCGTCTTCCCTGAGAACTAGCTCATTTCCTTTGTGTCTTCCTCTAGTGAAGGAGCCAGACACGAGAACAGATGTATGTGTGCAGGACTGGGACACTTAGGGACACTTAGGCTTCTGGGGTGTCTCCCTGGTTTGAAAGTACAGTGAGTGGACAGAGGTAATGTCCTCTCCAGAGCTTCTGCAGAGTTCCTGATGGCCTGCTGCTTGCTCCTACTTCCCTGCCAGCCAGGCAGCTGCCACAGAGGTCTTTTTCAAAACCTGTTTAGGTTGTTCTCCTGCTTAGAATTCTTCCAGTGTGTCCCCTTACTTGGGACAAAGGCCAACTCCTCCCATGGCCCTCAGGGCCCTGCATGACTGGTCCATCCTTCAGCTACTCTGCCTTGCCACCTTACTGGCCCCCCAGATCCTGCTTTACCTCTGAGCCTACTTCCCTCAGGACCTTTGCACATACTGTTCCCTCTTCCTGGCAGGTGTCACTTCAAAGAAGCCCTCCTTCCCCCTCCACCACCACTACTCCCAGCCTCCGTCTCATCCTGACATACCTTCCTGTGACACAGGAAGCCCCCTTCCACAGTTATACTCTTACATTGGTTTTGTAACTATCTGAGGTACATCACAGCATGGCTGCCCCTCACTGCCTTGGCTGAGCTCTATGCGCAATGAGTTTGCTTACTCCTGTGTTGCCTGCGGTACCCAGTACTCAGCAGGCACTCGATAAACACAGCATGATGCTTGAGGTGTTGGGGCATTGTAATCACAGGCCAAAGCAAAATCCCGGGGCCTTCTCATCATTCCAGGTAGAGAAATAGGATTTCCACTGGCACTTGACAGTGTTGGTCACACCCTTGTTCTCCCACAATTGCTCCATGACAGGGAACCCTTGGATGGAGACCAGGACCCCGTCTCTTGTTGGTACACTGTCCTCCTTCCCTGCTATCTCTCTAACCCTGGCTTTCTCCCTGCAGGAATCTTCATTGCCTTGTTGCTGCGTTTCGACATCAGGTAAGTGGATGAGGGCCCACCCTGGGCTAGGGTTCTCCAGTGGCTTTTAGGTACCCCAAGGGCACACCTCAGAGGACCAGACTCTCCACCCCCACAGCAGCCAAAGCCATTCTGATTTTATCTGCATTTCACATCTTTTTTTTTTTTATAGAGTGCCGTGGCATCACAGCTCACAGCAACCTCCAATTCCTGGGCTTGAGCGAGTCTCTTGCCTCCACCTCCCAAGTAGCTGGGACTACAGGAGCCCGCCACAATGCTCCGGCCATTTTTTGGTTGCAGCTGTCACTGTTGTTTGGCTGCCGGGCTGGATTCGAACCCACCAGCTCAGGTGTACATGGCTGGCGCCTTAGCCCATTGAGCCACAGGCGCCGAGCCTGCATTTCACATTTTGAAGTTCTAAATGTTCAAACAGCCTGTGGTCAAGATGTTTTTTTTTTGTTTTGCGGTTATTGGCCGGGGCTGGGTTTGAACCCACCACCTCCGGCATATGGAGCCGGCGCCCTACCCCATTGAGCCACAGGCGCCGCCTGTGGTCAAGATGTTTTAAAAGTTAAGAATCACAAACCAGGCCAGGTGTGGCAGTAATCCTAGCACTCTGGGAGGTGGAGACTGGTGGATTGCTTGAGCTCAGGAGTGAAAGCAGCCTGAACAAGAGCAAGAACCTGCCTCTACTAAAAATAGAAAAATCTAGCTAGGTATTGTGGTAGTCCCAGCTACTTTGGAGGCTGTGGCAAGGGTATTTATTGCTCAAGTTCAAGAGTTTAAGGTTGCCGTGAGCTGTGATGCCAAAGCACTGTATCCAGGGCAGGAGAATGAGTGTCTGTGTCATACATAAATCACAAGCCAGCCAGGGTGACAGAGTGAGACTCTGTCTCATAAATAAACAAATCACAAGCCAGAGATTTAAATTCAGAATGTCCTGATAATGCTCACCATGTGACCTTGGCAAGTAACCTGACCTTTTTCTTTTTTTTTTTTTTTTGGAGACAGGGTCTCACTTTGTCACCCTTGGTAGAGTGCTACGGTGTCACAGCTCACAGCCACCTCAAACTCTTGGGCTTAAGTGATTCTCTTGCCTCAGCCTACTAAGTAGCTGGAACTACAGGCACCCACCACACCACCTGACTATTTTTTTACAGACAGAGTGTCGCTCTGGCTCAGGCTGGTCTCAAACCTGTGACTTTAGACAATCCACCTGCCTTGGCCTCCCTGAGTTCTAGGATTACAGGCATGAGCCACTGCGCCCAGCCCTGCCTGACCTTTCTGAGCCTCAGGTTTCTCATCTTTACATTAGTGGTAAACATGAGTTCCTACCTCAGGATTATCGTGAAAGTCTAGAGAGGGGATGCTAAGCACAGGCTGACCTCAGTACCTCTTGGGCAAATCCAGCTGCAGTCATCATCTTGTTTTTTTCATCATCATTATCATTTTTTTTATCAGCCTCGGGTCAGGTCATTGTGTCCCAGTTTCTCTAGCTGTTCCCTGCCTTTTTCTTACTCAGACTTTTTTTCTTTTTTCTTTTTTTTTTTTTTTGTTTGTTTTTGTTTCTTTGTTTTAAGACAGAGTCTCACTTTATCACCCTGAGTGGAATGCCGTGGCATCATACCTCACAGCAACCTCAAACTCCTGGGCTCAAGTGATTCTCTTGCCTCAGCCTCCTAAGCAGCTGGGACTACAGGCACCCGCCACAACACCCGTCTGTTTTTTTCTATTTTTGGTAGAGACAGAGTCTCATTCTTGCTCAGACTGGTCTCGAACTCCTGAGCTCAGGCAATCCACCCGCCTTGGCCTCCCAGGGTACTAGGGTTACAGGCCTCCCAGGGTGCTAGGGTTAACCCAGCCACTTTCCTGTTATAGGAAATGAGCACAGGAAAGAAGGGGATCAACTTGAGTCACCACTTAAAACACAAGAAAGGCCATATCTGAGTTAATGCGCCTGGACCTGCTGCCAGTAGGCAGCACCAGCAACTGCAATCATTTTATGCTCAGTCACCCCAGCAAGGTCTTGTATGTGGGCTTAATTTGAAGGTGGTTTATTTTTTTTATTTTTTTTTTTTTTTGAGACAGAGCCTCAAGCTGTCACCCTGGGTAGAGTGCTGTGACATCACAGCTCACAGCAACCTCTGACTCCTGGGCTCAAGCGAGTCTCCTGCCTCTGCCTCCCAAGCAGCTGGGACTACAGGCGCCC
>CAUYRH010059835.1:0-11798 GCA_963574655.1 Perodicticus potto | reverse complement strand
TCTCAGCAAAGTGATATAACCTTCAATTGAAGTTTGTGGGGAGGATGGGTGGAGGGAGAGTGATTGGTGGGATCACACCTATGGTGCATCTTAGCAGGGTACTGGTGAAACTTATTAAATGTAGAATATCAATGTCTTCATTTAGTGATTAAGAAAATGCCATGAAGGCTATGTTTAACAGTACGACCAAAATATTTCAGATTGTATATGAAGTCAGCACATTGTGCCCCATGATTGCACCAATGTAAACAACTATAATTTAATAAAATTATTAAAAAAAAATAAAAAAAGAAAAAAAAGAAAATGCCATGAAAGCTATGTCGACCAGTTTGATGAAAATATTTCAAACTGTACATAAAACCAGCACATTGTACCCCATGATTGCATTTATGTACACAACCATGATTTAATTAAAAAAAAAAGGAGTGAAAACACTAGTTATATTAGCATTAAATGAATTAACTTCTGAGGATTTAATGAGACCCAGCAATGCTTGTCTTTGTCCCCCACTCTCTTCTTCCAGTTTCCTAATCTCAGCTGCCACCACTGGCAAGGTAGAATAGAAAATACCAAATGACAAAGGAATTATGAAACTTTCAACTTAGAATGTAATTTGTTAGAGATGGGAGGTGTTAAGTCAAGAGGGCATCTACTTATCAGCTTTTCTCTTTACAGAAAGGACTGTACAAAGGGCCTCTTTATGTTCTCTCTTACTCACCATCTTTCTCCCCCTTATTTATAAATTCTGAATCACCCTAATACTTTACTAGGAAATAACCTCTTTCAAGACGCCATTGTGGGGCCCTGGAGGGAGTGTAATTCCTGTACCGCCTTCCTGTATGGAAGTCAAAGAGTCAGGGCCAGACACACCTTTCACAGATCCAGCACTGACAGAGCAGGCTCTCTCCACCTTGAAGCTTGGTCTCAGGGCTCCAGAGTGAGAGGTCAGGCCCCAGAGAGGTGGTGTCACTGTTTGATCAGACTGTCCTGGCTGTGGGCTTTCCTTCCCTTACTGCTCCTGTCTTCTTGGTCCTCTAATAAATTCCCTAATGCTTCATTTAATCAAAACCAGTTTATGTTGCTAGCAGTCAAAAGGCGTTTCAGAAAAAATTTTCTTTACATACTCTAGTGCCATAATCACTAAGATGGTTTTAACCACTGTAAGCAAGAGCAATAAGCTGGCAAGTAGCCTTTTCAGTAGCAAAAAAATCCCAAAATCTATAGGTGGAGGATTGTGCCTTCTGAAGCATGCCCCCCACCCGACCACCAGGCTGAATCTAGCTGCCTCTAAATACCACCTGCCTGTTTTGTAGGGTGCCTCCTTGCAAACAAATTAAAAGCTAACTCAAATTAAAACATTCTTACATACACATGCAATAGCTACTTCTGTTGTTTTATCAGAAACGAGAAGGCTTTTGTATCATGTTGCCACAGACCAATCCACTCATTAAAGATAATTAGTTTGCTTCCTTAATGAGTCTTACTCTCTCGCTCAATACCCTTGGGAAAGCTCTATTACTATTACTTGACTATCTTTTGGGAGTTATTGAAAATGACTCCATTCAATTGGACCTAACTGGTTAAAGTAGCCAAATCAAAGCATCGGCGTTCCAACCCAAATATTTCTTTTTTTGGTTCTTATGCACATAATTATATATGATTTACAGTGACACACAAAATTTTCGGAAATAAAAACAGGAATCTTTGTTCAAAATTTTATCCAATCCAGAAAAAATATACCCAGGCAACATAAGACAGATGTCACAAACATAGGACATGTGAGGCTGGGAAATGTTTGCCAAGTACACATCTCCACCCTCCTCTGAGGTCTCATATAGGGCAAGAATGGATGTAAGATCTTGGTGGTGCCCAGGGAGGAAAATAAAGTTCTCAGAGGGTTGGAAAGCTTTTGTGTTGCTTTAATAGCTTCCTTTCCAGTGATCTGGCAATTAGAAATATTCCTCCATAGTAGGAATCTCTTTGATGAAGAACAACATGGGCATTGGAGGCCAAGTGGAGACCAAGCCATGAGGGGTCTTAGAGAAATATGAAAGGTGAGGACACCATGGGCAGCTGTTTGGTAGAACTAGAATTGCCATATAAACACCTTGGGGCCAAAGGATTTGCAGCACAGGACTAGGCCTCCAGGGAGGATAGAGAGGTAGGAGTATCATGTTGCCTTGTGAGGGGTAGGGAAGCAATCAACCCCCAAAGTATTTGTCTGAGCTGAACTTGGGAACCCCAGAGATTTCCCCATGTTGGGTAATAATAGCTTTGCACAATGGTCAGCTTGAAATAACAAGCTGTCATTGAAAGAAACCTGGGCCCCAAACACTGACTGGGGTTCTATGAGAATTTGTGGGTCAAATTTATAAATCAATTGACCCTGGACCTTATTCTTCCCTATCAGCAGCCCCCATAAAAGGAGAGCATGCCCCCTCCAACCACAGCTGGACAGGTAGGCTTCTTTGGGTCTAGTGGGACCCTGCTACAGGAGGAGTTGTTCGTATCCATCACCCAATCTAAGTAGGTAGATGGGAGGCCTCCATCTTCAATGTAAGGCCTGTTAGACTCCCATATTAGAACCTTGCCCACCTCTTCAGCCCACTCCTCACCTCTCTTTCTCTCCCAGCTCTCACAGACACTCCTTTGGCCTTATTCTCTTTCCCACTGCAATGTCTTTGCCTCCACGATTCCTCTGCCTGGAATGCCCTTTCCCATGACCAAGACCTCTTCTCTTAGCTCTCTACTTCCTTCTAGGCTCTCTTGAATAGTTCTTACTCAAGAGCTGAGGCTGGCAAGTTATAAATGAAGGGTCAAATCTGGCCCACCACCCTCTTTTGCAAATAAAGTGTTGTTGGAACACAGCTGTGCACCTTGATTTGCATAGTCTCTGGCTTCCTTCATCCTACAGTGACAGAAGTGACAGTTGTGACATGATCCTTTAGCTTGCAGAGCCAAAAAACTTACTATCTGCCCCTTCACTGAAAAAGTTTGCCGAATAAGATTCCACAGATTTAACACATTCTGAAATTCTTTTCTTACTCACTTATTTCTGTTCAAGCCTATTACTTCATGTGTGCAGGGATCTTGTCTGTCTTATTCACATTTTTATTTGTAGAATCCAGCATACTGCCTGGCACAAACACAACACAGCACTGACACTAAGCAGGGTCATCTTCTAGATGGAAACACTGAGAACTAGAGATGGGAAATGTATCTGTGCTGGAGCAGACTGGAAAGGCGGACAGGCTATTAGTCCTTCTGCTTTAGTTTCTTAACGGCCTTGACTCAGATGGGTTGGTTGCGTCTATCTCTTCCGCTGAGACATGAGCTTCCTGAAGCCAGTTGTCACTTCTCCCTATCCTGTTCACCACGGTGTCATCACCACATTGAACAGTACTTGGCACTTAGTAAAAACTTAAGAAATGTGTTGAGTAGTGCAAAAACGATTGAAGGAATATCCTCAGCTTCTGCTCCGGAGTTCACACTGAGCATGACTAGTATCATAAAGAAGCTGCTTCTTCACTGCTTCTCAAAACTGTTCTGATTATTCATGTTAAAGGAGGGCTGCCTTGGTTCTGGTGATACTGAATGCAAATGATCCGGGCACCCATTCTGTTTGAATGGGAAAAAAAAAATATTTCCTCTTATGTAGCTGTGATCAATGAATTTTCCCAGCAGAAGTTTCATTTTTACTAAATTAGCTAATTCTTCCTTTTACAGATAAAGAGAGGAGGTAAAGGAAAAAATTACAAATTATTATGGATTTCAGATCCAGGCTTGACTCTACCACTCATTGGTTGCATGACCTGGAATAAAGCCAGTTACTTTCCCAAGTCTTATTGTGTCCGTCTATTAAATGGGAACATTAATGGGTTGCTTAGAGATCACCATGAGATAATGTGTGCCAGAATTTGTAGAGCAGGAGGCACTCTAGGCAGCATCATCAACAACAAATTCCAAACAGGGGGTAGTATTCAAAGAACTAGTCTAATATAGAACTAGCACTGAATAGTACTTAAGAGTGTAAACCCTAGAACTACACCACCTGAGTACAAATATACCAGCTCCATCATTAACTAGCTTTCTGATCTTTGGTAAGTTATTGCTACCGCTGTTGTTATTATTTTTCTAATGGTTGGACTCCCCCAAATATCACTAAAGTCCCAGACAGCTTTCTTTTAAAATCCGAGGCATAATTTCACAGTTGAAATTGGGAGGCTATTTGGGATAAAATGGGGGGCAGAGTCATAATAAATATCTCAGGACCTTTTCTTTAAACTATCCTCAACTTAGAATAGGTTCTCTATCACATTTTGTAAAATCGTGTCCTACAGTGATAATAAGGACTCTGACCAAAATATATAAAAAGAAGGTAAGCACAGGTGAGGCTGAAACATCAGCAGTCTGTGAGATGCATTAGTGGGCAAGAGGGAGGCCCCACCAGTCAGTGACATCGGTCCCACCCCAGCCCCCGAGTAGAGTGTGGCTGGGCCTCACTTGGGAGGAAGGATGAGGGAACGCTAACTCGGCTCTAGCTTGAATGAGCTCCTTTATCCCATCTGTAGATAGAGTGAAGGCCAGGAAGTAGGTTCTCTTCAGGTACAGAACCTGGCCTGTGACCCTCTTGTCCAAGTTTTGACTGAGACAGGGATACGCCTTCCACGTTGCTGGCTATTCACTGTCTTTCATGGACCTCACCGTGAAACTCTTGGGCAGAGTGGATTGACCCTGTGGATTTTTCTCCACTCTTCTGAGATCCATTTCCATCCCTTTGGATTGAATGACACTCCTGGCAAATTTTCATGAATAGAACAGAGGAAAAATATGCCTGAATCATGTGCTTAATCAGATTCTATACATATACATTTTGCCTTCATGCTGTCATAAGCCCTTTTTATTAATATATTTAGTCAGCATGTGGATTATTATTAGATACTCTTGTTTCTAAAACTTCATCCTAAGGTTAAGGCAAGCAGGAATTTGCTTCCAAAGCAACTTGCTGTTGCTACCTTTTAATAATTAAAGGTTTTAGTACAGCGATCTCTCCTTAAGCCTCCTGATAATCCCAGCAAATTCTGGGTGTCAGGAAATGGAAGGCTCCAGCCTGCATTTTGCTGTGCATCTGAGATGTAGTGCTAACAGTCTAGCTAAACTAAAGACCATTTCAAAACAAGAGAATAAGACATGGGTAAACCAAGAATCCCACACAAATCCTTCTGTGGAACCAGGAAATGAGCATCTAGTTGAAAAATGTGCCTGTTTTTCTGCCACCATACCTTCCCCTCCCGTCTCAATGTTACATACAGATTTAGCCCTAAATAAGTGAAGCATGGGATGGAGCCACGGGATACAGGCAGTGAAAAATTCCTACCAGAGTACACCAAAAAAGCTAATCCCTTTCATGCTGATGATGGCACCGTTTTTGTCACCAACTCCTCACAGCCTGACAGAAATGGAGAGTGTTTGGGGATTCCAAGAACAAATAAAGACCCCTCTTGGGTATAAAAAATCAGAGGCCCTAGGCACATCTGAGGCTCCTGCCCCAGGAAAGACGGGGGGAGACAGTGCACGTTTTTTAGATGGGGTACTGCTCTCATGGGCAGTCAGAATGTAGCTGTCTGTTGCCAGAAACCATTCATCAGACTCTGCAGAAAAGGCTGTCAGCTCGGCCTGCAGGCCTCCAGCCAGCCTGTCAGGCAGCAGGCTAGCAGCCAGAGTATCAGGGGCTGCGGCTGGTAGCCAACCAGAACTTTGATGTCTAAGGGTTGGCCAGCTGCTATGTGAGGGTGGCCAGTGGGCTCTGAAACCATATACCCTGCTTCGAGGTCATGGGTTCTGGAAGCAAGCTGGTCATTAAGAGGAACTCCAATAAAGATGGAGGTAGACATTTTATATTGTTAAAAAAAATTGTTCAAATTATTTCAGTATTTGTTTTGATTTAAATTTCCATTACACATGCTTTTCATTATGCAACTCAATTAGTATATAAAAGATTTTTCTGTTTAAAATGTTTAAATGAACATAATTGTTCAATTTGGAAAGATTACAATGCTTTTATTTAATTAACACTGCAATAAATACATCGCTCTGTAATGAACCCCATACTTTTAGGCCATTAACCATTCAATAAATTTGCAATATGGAAGGTTCTTTATGGAGAGGAAGATAAATAAAGCTATTTAAGTGAATGTACAACAGCTATGATGCTAAGCAGCAAATTATAGCTTTTTGCTTCTCATCCACTAGAGTTGTACCTTGATTACAAACATGTGCAAGTGTAATAAACAGCATACATTTCAATTACTATTTTGAACATGAGGAACACTGGACGTTTCTTTAAAGATTCTGCGACATTGGTGCCAGCAGCCCTCCATGGCATCTTCCCAATGGGAAGCTCTTTCAGAATTTGTCCAAAATGTTTGTCCATCATCTACCTTACCAAACCAGGCCTGGGCCTGCCAGAACAGAAATAATCCATGTCCAACAAGCAGCCTCTCGAAACCAGCTGGATCTACTGGTGATCCCTGAATTAAAGCCATTCCCTCATGCAACACTTTCTGACATAAGGCCATCCATGACAGATGTAGCAGCAGCCAAGAGCTCCCAGCCCCTGCCTTCCATTGCCTTATCCTGCTCACATACCACTCATGATAAAATTAATGAATGTCTCCATCCCTGCGGCCCCCAGCCCTCATCTAGACACCTTCAGCTCCTTCTAGCACTGAGCCCTGAAAGGATGACCCACGTGGCTAGTGTCCATAAGCACAGATGAAATTTAGGTTAAGTGTTGACATAGGGTCCCAGAGCTGAGATGAGAATCTAATTTCATCTCCCACTTAATGCACCTTCTTAATAACGGTAGCTATAATACTAATAGCACCAATAGCTAAAATGCATTCACATTGAAAATAAGACCTGGTACTGAATTATTAATAATGCACCAGAAATTTTTACACTGTATTTTATAGATGAGGAAACTTCAATTAGACGTGTGGGGAACCTGGTCCCAGGCCACAGGAGGAATATGGTGGAGTCAAGTCCAAGCTATGTAGCTACATAGCTATGGAAATTTTCCCACAGTCCTGCCTTTAGCTTACTTAGGGCAATTTTCTTTCTCTCTTCCACAGTCTGGGCATGTCTGTGAGAAATCTTAGCAGGATCACAAATGGGAACCCCATCTCCAGCCCTTTTCTCCTCCCTACAGCAGGGAAGATGGCAGCCCACAACCACCCAGTGGAAACTCATTGGTATTCAACCAGCCATGCTTGGCTTGCCAGGCAAAGAGGTCCGAGGAATAGAAGACAAAGAACAGAATGCAGCAGTTATGGAGTCAGACCTGGTTTTAAGTCCAGGATTTATTAGCTGGTTGATTTTGGCTTATCTTCTGTGTCTCATTTGTGTCAACTACAAAATGTAGATAATAATAATTCTACCTTCATACAGGTATTTTAAGATATAAATCAAATAACTAAATTTATCTAAAATAGCTTAGTATGTAGTACATAAGAGATGCTTAGTAAAAGACACTAGGTTCCATATAAAAGGTTTAGAGAAAAATCTAAACAAACCAAATGATCATTCAACAAATACTTCCTGAGCATCCATTATTTTCTGCATACTACTCCAAGTGTTTGATATAGATGGGTGATGTTTCTGTTCTTGCTCCTGTACTACTTCATGCTGTGTATGGATTGTAAAATAAATAGTTAGACAGAAAGTATATCCAGTTATGACAAAAACAAGGGAGATAAAAGAGCTACAGGATGAAAGTGAAGTGAGGGCTGTTCAAGAAGGTGGATCTGAACTAAGGTCTGAATTCAGATGGGGGGTACGTGCCACTGCAGGAAGTCAACACACATGCGCTGGAGACTGAAGTATGGACTGTCTGGACCCCTAGTGGTCTGTTCTGTGCCCTGAAGTTTTCATTTCGTTGTATAAACATTTATGATGACCTGCTGTGTGCCAGGCACTACAGGAGACAAGGAAATTTCCATTAGGTGCAAGCCAGCCTACAGTCCTTCTGTATAACGATGCTGCTGTTCAAAGGTGGGGTGGTGGCCTTACTACCTTCTGGAGCATTCCAGTTCCCAGATTTCTATTCTGAAAAGAGAAATGCATGGAGCATAAAAGGAAAAGGCAGGCAGGATGGGAGCCAAGTGATGAGTGTAGCAAAGGACCGCTGGCCAGAAGTGGACTCCAGACTTGATCATTTAGCAAGAAGCAATATTGCATATGGTAAGTGTAAGCCTCAGGTAGTCAAAGAAACCCAGGGTCAAGTGCTGCTTACACAACTTAGGGCAGTGTGAACTTTTCTTTGCTAAGCATCTACTTCTTTTTTTATTTTATTTTTTTAATTATTTTTTATTAAATCATAACTTTGTGCATTGATGCATTTATGGGGTTCAGTGTACTGCTTTGATATACAGTGTGAAATGTTTACATTGAACTAGTAACACATCCATCACAATTATACTCATTTCTGAATAGTTTCGAAATGTACCATTGCATCATGCACATTAGGTGAGGTCCCCCCAAACACCCTCTCTCCTCACATATCTCCCCTCCCCTCCTCCTCTCTCCTCTTCCCTTCTACTTTCCGGACTATAGTTATATTTTGCCATTTGTATGAGTGTGTAGGTGTTTATATATTGATTTCATAGTAGTATTGAGTACATTGGATACTTTTTTCCCCCATTCTTGAGATACTTTACTGAGAAGAGTATGTTCCAGCTCCATCCAGGTAAACATAAAAGATGTGAAGTCTGCATCTTTTTATGGCTGCATAGTATTCCATGGTGTACATGTATCACACTTTGTTAATCCATTCATGGGTCGATGGGCACTTGGGCTGTTTCCATGTCTTGGCTATTATGAATTGGGCCAATGAAGACAGGCGCATGGCCTACAAACACATGAAAAACTGTTCATCATCTTTAATCATCAGAGAAATGCAAATCAAAACCACTTTGAGATATCATCTAACTCCAGTAAGATTAGCCCACATCACAAAATCCCCAAACTACAGATATTGGCATGGATGCCAAGAGAAGGGGACATTTTTACACTGCTGGTGGGAATGTAAGCGAATATGACCTTTTTGGAAAGAAGTTTGGAGAACACTCAAGGAACTAAAAGTAGACCTACCATTCAATCCTGCAATTCCTCTACTAGGTATATACCCAGATGATCAAAAATCATTTTACAACAAAGATATTTGCACCAGAATGTTTATTTAAGCTTCTACTTCTTCATGTGTAAGTGGCAATAATAGTTTATGCCTCACAACAAATTGCTGCAATGATTTAAAATGACATATGTAACATAAACAGATAAAACAAACATGGTTGATTATTCTGGCTGGTGAGTCTATAACAATAACTATACTACACTTTCAATATTCCCACAAATTTAAAAATTTCTCTAAATGAAAGATTAGAAACAATAATAAAACAATGACATATGCAAAATACCTTAGATGAAGGAGGCATTTGACAGATCGCAGTCATTCTTATTTCTCATTCAGAATTAAATTCTCAATTCCCACACGACACCAAGTTCTGTCTAGAAATTGAGATGAAAAAGGTACCCTCCTCCTTCTTATTCTTGAGGAATTCACAGCTACTAACACTCTTAATCATAATCATTATAGGTCTTTCATGTTTTTCTTGGTGCCAATTTCCTATTTTTTACTTTGATTTTATCACTATTTCCTTGTATATGTTTATATGTTTAGTGCCAAGTAAGTCAAAGACCCATCCAGGATGTTTCTGGATGGATGAAAGGGAAGGTTGGACAGACAGAGGGATGGACTTGTCATCGATGGGAAATCTAAAACTCTGGTCAATTAAAAACAGAGTAGAACAGGTTAGCACTTCGATGGCTAAATTGAACTTCTCTTTCTTTTCTGAAGCCTATTTTTGATGCACACACATCTGGCTTATAAGAACTTTCAATCTCTAAGGCTCCTGTGATAGATTCATATGTGGGCACTTGAGCCAAGCCAGACCAATGAGATAATCCCAGGACTTTTTCTGCTGAGTTGTGAAGCTAGTGGGATAATTCTAAAATTGTTTGGTTATCTTTACCACCTGAGGGGATAGATCTTTATCCTAAGGGGATTGATTACTTAGAGAGAAGCCAATGCAGTGATAAACAGAGTTCAAGGATTAGGACAGATTATTAACCACTTTATCTGAGCATCTGAACCCAGTCATAGCTGAAACTAGACTACTCTTCGTCTTTGAATTCCATAATCCAGTAAATAATCTTCCAAAATCAACCCAGTTTAATGTGGTATAGAGACTAATCCATTCTACTCTCTCTATTCTACTCTGATTCTACTGTCCTTATACAAATGACTTTGCCTTGTGAATTTACAGTTTCTTTAACTAAAGAGGTGAAACCTATTTCTCCCACCCCCCACCCATGAATCTAGGCTTGCCTTGTGACTTGCCTTAGCCATTAGGATATTATCCAGCACAAATAGGGGCTTGGAAGGCGTTTTCATGCTAGATCTTGCTCATTCTTTTATTGCCATGGGAACATGTCAGAGCTAGCCTGCTAGGGGATAAGATGCACAAGGTCCAGTAGCCCCAGCCAATAGCCAGCTGACCTCAGGACACGTAAGTGAGCTTAGTCAAGACAAGAAGAATCACCCAGCCAAGCCCAGTAAAATTTCAGACCACAGACTCATGAGCTAAATAAATGCTTATTGATTAAAGCTGCTGAATTTTGGAGTGGTTTGTTAAACAACTTATTGTGTTAATAAATAACCGATAGCATTGTTTTTTGTATCATTTGCAAACAAGGGAGACTAAATATGATTGCGCCATAGGGGTGACTAAAGCTGTGGGTATTGCTTTCACTATAGCATTTTATACAGTGTCTGTGATTGGTATTTACATATGTGTATATTCTTTCAAATCAGCACTATCCGATAGAATTTTTGCAATGATGGAGATGTTCTATTTCTGAATTATCCACAATGGTAGCCACTAGCTACTTGTGGTACTAAGTACTTGGAGGGGAGCTAACGTGATTAAGAAATGGAATTTTAAATTTTATTTAATTTGGACTGGTTTAAGTTTAAATAGCCACCTGTGGTTAGTGACTACTATATTGGATGACATAATTCTCATACCTAAACTATTTAAAAGCAGGAGTTGTATCTATTTTGTTCATTATCACATATCCAGTGAAAGAGAAGATGACTAATATTTTATTATTATTTTTTATTCTTTGGGGTTCATTGGGGGTATAAAGAATTAGGTTATACTGATTGCATTTGTTAGGTAAAGTCCCTGTTATAATTGTGTCCCACCCCCAAGAGTATCCATACACTGTGACGCCCCACTACCCTCCCTCCTCTCTCTCCCTGCTCCCTCATTCCCCTACCCTCCCACCTTGAATTGATTTGAGTTTTTCTCTTATGAGGGTATGTATTAGATTGTCAACTGGCTTCATATTAGAATTGAATGCTTTGAAAAAATGCTCATCATCCCTGATCATCAGAGAAATGCAAATCAAAACCACTCTGAGATTGATAATTTTTAATGATAGAAGAATACATTCTTTGACTCTTGTAGGAATTTCTCACTGCTAGTAGAATTTTTAAATCCAATGAGAAGAATATTTTATTTATTTATTTATTTATTTTAATTATTTTTTATTGAGTCATAACTGTGTACAATAATTCAGGCTTGGAGTACAGTGTGCGGGCTTCCCATACAATCGGAGATATTTTTATCAACCTGATTAATGTAACATTCATGATATTTTCTCATTTACTATGT